>CAUYQU010064461.1:0-18735 GCA_963574635.1 Cheracebus regulus
TAGCATGGGGAGAAATGCCAGATATAGGTGAAGGGGAGGAAGGCAACAAATTACACTGCCACGTGTGTACCTATGCAACAATATTGTATGTTCTTCACATGTACCCCAAAACCTAAAATGCAATAAAAAAAAAAAAGAAGAAGAAGAAGAAGAAAAAAGATTTTCATTTAGTAAGTAACAGAGATTGCAGCGGTCTCTAGGATGCATTAGAATGGAGAAGAAAGCCACATGACAACTACACAAAAAGTGAGGGAGCCTGAACCAAGGTAGGACAGGGAAAGAAGGAAGGAGGCGATCGACTGGGAGCTGAGAGGTGGGTCATCACATCATGAAGCGGCCCGATAGCCCTCTCTTCAGTGAAGGTCCCATGTATTCCGTAAGATTACGAGGGTCTTGGCTGAACTTCAAATTTTTTTTTTCTTTTTTGCTTAGTGTCTCTTGCCTAGAACTCCAAAATTTGACCTCTGCACTAAGTTGTTTTAGGATCCAAAACATGATATAGTGAGGAATGGAAAGTGTTTTACACAAGAACTTTTTAAAATGTCCATGAATGTCTAATGCAGTGTACAGATTCATCAAATGTCGGCAAATTCGTGATGACCTTGTAGCCAGAACACCCATCTCCTGTCCCCATGTCAGGAATAGGCACAATTCTGGCTGGACTTTACCCAGCAGCATAAGTGTAATCTGAAATTCACCACCCTCGGTATACCCACAATCAAGGATTTTGAGCTGTACTTGAGATGAGGCCAGTATGATGGTGGAATTGTTAGGGAAACAGGAACGTAGGAGAGCCAGGGTGACATCATTTTCAAATCAACTCCATCTTAAAACTAGCAAGGCACATTCCTTGCCAGTCACGACCTGTGGTCATAAGATGTTTACCACCAAGGAAACAGCTTAATCACGCCTGCAAGTACAAACTCCTATGACAACAAAATGTCCAGATGTCCCGATATTGCATAACAATGTGTGCTTTTAAGGTGACTATAGTTATGCTTTTGGTGTACTTGCACACTAAAATGCCAAGGATAACTTTCTTTAAATCAGCAAAGTAATAAATGTTGTCATGGTATCAGCCTACTCGCATGTAGATATAACTTAGCTTAGCTTTTACATAGATAAGATCCCTATGTAAGAAGCATTTAAAAAAAAAAGATGGTGCATTCCTTAGTTTGCTTTCTGAGGACACTCTCACTCTGTAACTGACTAGCTTTCAATAAACTATCTCTTCTCACTGTACTCCACAACTCACTTTGAATTCCTTCCTGCAAGAGATCCATGAACTCGAGGCCTGAATTGGAACCCTTTTTCCCGATTGGAATGTTTTCTCTAGATACAGGCATTTCCTTTATGAACAAAGAAATCCTTTTACAGCTTAAGCCTTAGGAAAGTGAATGTCTGTAAGGTAGTTTCCTTCCGTTTTTATTCATGTCATTAGAGAATGACATGATTGGGAGGTGAAGGCTTTCTCCTGAGCTTTCTGCAAAAAGAAAAGTTTTGTTACCATTTGCAATGGTGAAAGTCCCCCTAGCTATGTGACTGGGCGAGTCACTTCACTGCTCCAGGGTATAAACAGCTCTTATGTAAAATGAGCATTAGGTCATCTCTGAGCAGGTTGACCATATAATTAACTTTCTAGAGTGAAAGCCGGTACTTTTGAAATTACACCAAGACAACAGGCATAAACTGGGGCTATCTGGGAAAACTGGAACATGTGTTCATCTCTCTAGGAAGTTTGAAGCTCTAAAGCGGTGTGGTTCTCAGGTTCATTGTCTGCACCCAAATCTAACCCTTGGGATGGTCTTGACTTTATAAACTTCCCTCTGGGCAGGATAAGCTTATTCTGTTTTAAGGACTAGTTTAACTTAGTGGAAATGCTCATCTCTCCCTTAGCTACAGCAGAGGTAAATGCTTGGACTTGGGTTGCTGCTGGGGAATAGTCAGCTCTGCCATGACTCATCTGAGTAAAATCAAACTCCAGACGTAATCTTCTCCCACAAGGGTTGATATTCGGATCCTGAGAGAGAATAATTTTTCTCTACAACTGGGGACCTGGGTGATCTAATACTTTGGATTAGATCAATTAGTATTAGCCAGTTCTAATACTTTGCTGTTCTAGGAGTGATCTTTGCTGAGCATGGAGGCTCACACCTGCAATTTCATCACTTTAGGGACTGAGGTGGGAGAATTGCTTGAGCCCAGGAGTTTGAGACCAGCCCTATTAACACAGGGAGACTCTGTCTCTGAAAAACAACAGCAGCAATAACAAAAGGGTAATTAAAAATACCAAAGTTTTTAAAAAGTGTTTAAAAAGATTGTAGTAAAGTCTGGCCGGGCACAGTGGTTCATGCCTATAATCCCAGCACTTTGGGAGGCCAAGGCAAGTGGATCATGAGGACAGGAGATCAAGACCATCTTGGCTAACATGGTGAAACTCTGTCTCTACTAAAACTAAAAAAAATTAGCCGGGCGTGTTGGCATGCTTCTGTAGTCCCAGCTACTCAGGAGGCTGAGGCAGGGGAACCGCTTTGAACCCAGGGGGAAGAGGTTGCAAGGAGCTGAGATCGCGCCACTGAACTCCAGCCTAGTGACAGAGACTCCGTCTCAAAAAAAAAAAAAAATTGTAGTAAAGACTGGTGTGCATTGTATGCATATATCACTGTCTTTCAATTGTGGCAATGATAATAACCATGATTCTTGCTATCCGTATAGCAAGAATCATGCTTCCCACTGGAGGAATTAGAGAAGAAACCTATGAGCAGCTGTCTTTTTTACCTGCATATTGACGGCAGGAGTTGCAATTTTCAAATTAGAGCTAACCTATTTCACTTATTAATACAGTCATTCAGCAAATATTTTATGATTATAAACTATGCACCAAACATTGGGTGGGAAACCCTGAATGAAGTGGGAAATACAAGTGAAATAAGTGGTCAAGACTGGGCATGGTGGCTCTCGCCTGTAATCCCAGCACTTCAGGAAGCTGAGGCCGGCAGATCACTTGAGGTCATGAAATGGAGACCATCCTGGTGAAACCCCATCTCTACTAAAAATACAAAAATTAGCCAGGCGTGGTGGCACATGCCTCTAATCCCAGCTACTCGGGAGGCTGAGGTAGGAGAATCTCTCGAACTCGGTAGGTGGAGGTTGCGGTGAGCTGAGATCACACCATTGCACTCCAGCCTGGGTGACAGAGTGAAACTATGTCTCAAAAAAAAAAAAAATTGAGTAGTCAATTGATGATCACAATATAACATTATAATTGGTGGAATAGAAATCTCAACAAAACACTAAAGGAACACATATTTTGTGAGATAGTTTATTTCTGTCTTTAAATGGTTTTCTTGCCTACATCATTTAAAATTACCTCAATTCATGAAAATGCAGGGATATAGTTAACCACCTGGTCATCCGTTTCTACTGTGCTCTACAACCCAGAGGAGTTGGGTTAAGATTGAATTTCTTGTTGGTGGTACTGGCTTGACAGGCAATGTAGTCACACCATAGTGACATCATATGTGTATGAATCTCGTCTTGCTGGAAAGAATCTCAGTCTCATCCATACTTTGTATCTCTTCTCATTTGTTTTATTTATTTCCTTCTCTGTTTGTTCACACACACACTTAGTCACACATCTGGTGCCTTTCTGGGACATATATTCATGCCTGCCTTATTCACTGTTTCACACGCTCACTGTCCTGAGCACATTCACATCCCTATCACTCATGCTGTCGAAGTCCCTTCCACACTGAATTTCTCACTCTTAAATACACATGACCTCAAGTTTGTAATTTCCTGCAGATGCTGTCTGTCCCAGGAGACAAATTATCTCTCCTCTCAGCACAGGGCTGTTCTCCAAAAGTCTCTCTTTCAAAGGCACACACCCACATCTGCAGGCACTCACGCTTTTGTTGACAGCCCCTCCCACACCTCAGGCGTCTCACTGGTGATCAGAGTAGGGACAGGAGACAGGATGGGTGGAGGAGATACCAGTAAGTCATCTGCCCTCCACCCACATTTTCTTTCTTAATTTGTTTTCTTGAATTTCTTCCTTCCTTTCTGGTAAGCAGGGAGAGAACTTGCTGAGTAGCATGGTAGGACTCTTTCCAAGTGTCATTGTGGTGCTAAGGATGAATGAAGGGGAGAAGGCGTCTCTTAGAGGGTATCATTGGAGGAGGCAGATAAACATTTCACTGTCCCCAAAGAGAAAGACCAGTCTCACTAAACAGCTACTCTTCTAAGAATTCTTACCACTGCGCCATTTTGTTGACATAAGGCACTGTGTCTCTATGAAACAAATTGGAACTCTAGCAGAGAAAACATATCAAATTATTTGAAAGCCTAAACATTTTAGGCTTTGAAGACCATATGCTCTCTGCTGCAACTTCTCAACTTGGCCATTATAGAGTGAAAGCAGCCATAGACAATACGTAAATCAATGTGTGTGGCTGTGTTCCAATAAAACTTTATCTGTAATGCTCTCATTTTTATTCAGGATGAATAATTTTTTTTTTTTTTTTTTTTTTTTTGCCATTTACTAAAAGTTTCCATGGAGAGGAACAGTCTGAGTTGGTAACCAAATTTTTTGAGGTCTTGCTTAGGCGGGACTAATACAATTAAAAAAAAAAACAACTTTATTTGCTGGGCACGGCAGATCATGCCTGTAATCCCAGCACTTTGGGAGGCTGAGGTGGATGGATCACCTAAGGTCAGGACTTCCAGACCAGCCTGGCCAATATGGTGAAACCCTGTCTCTACTAAAAATACAAAAATTAGCCAGGTGAGGTGGCAAGAGCCTGTAATCCCAGCTACTCGGGAGGTTGAGGCAGGAGAATCACTTGAACCTGGGAGGTGGAGGTTGCAGTGAGCCGAGATCATGCCAATGTTCTCCAGCCTGGGCAACAAGAGTGAAACTCCAGCTCAAAAAAAAAAAAAAAAAAAAAAACCCAAAAAACAAACAAACTTTATTTACAAAAAGGCAATGGGCTGAATTTGGACCATGGTCTCTCATTTGCAGACTCCCAATCTATGTAAATAACATCATGTTTTGCTCTATTTTTTCCTCTTTTTTGTGGTTATCATTTAACTTGAAAATGGCTAGATAACTTTTTCATCAAATTCGGAAGATTTATTTATGATGGTCAGACGTAAAAAACTGGATATACACTAAAAAAAAAATACTGTTTTGGTGGCCTTAGTGCCATGATGAAAGGTAAGAGGTAATTATCTGGCAGGGTCACCTGACACCTGTCATGGCCGCCTCCAAGGGCCAGGGTGGAATGAGTGCCTGGGTTCTGCTGCCAGCTGCCAGAGACACCTGGTGTAACAGACCCAGAGGCTCTCTGAGGCCCAGGGAGGCAGAGGTGCCTGTGACAACCAGGAAATTTCAGGAGACAGGCCGATGCACCAGGCGGGAGAGGAAGAGGCGGCCGCCCTGAGCGGCCCAGGAATGTGGGGAGCATGGTGTGTGTAGACCTGTCAGGCTGGCGGATCCCAGTGAGCAGCAGAGTCAGGGACAATGTTGTCCAGCTGACCCCATGCCATGGGTGAACCCCGCCTGTGAAGCCTTCCTAGCATGCTCCACCTGCCATGTGCATGTGAGCAAAGACCGCCTGGACCTTCTGCTCCTCCCGGAGAGAGGGAAGACAGCCTGCTAGATGTGGTAGATAGCTCCCCGCTGGGCTGGCAGATTGTGCTGATGCTGGAGCAGGAAGGGGCAGAATTCACCCTGTCCTAGACCACCAGGAACTTCCATGTGGACTGCCATGTCCCCAAGCCCCACGGACATGGACAGCTGGACCTTCCCGGATTGTCATGGCCCCAGGGTCAAGACTGAAGGAACAGCCAAGTGTCAGCCCAGCCCAGCTCAGAGCACATACAGGCTGGAGAGAGAATGAAAGCCTCCAAGAAGGACAAAGACCCCTTTTTGAGAGAGATCCCATGTCCAAGTTCTGGTGGGGACAGGGCTCCTAGTGGGGTGGGCTTCCCCAAACCCCTGAGAAGAGAGTATGAGTAGAGTCAGATTGGAGCTGCAGTAAAACTATGCCATGGACCTCAAAAAAAAAAGAGAGAGAGAGAGATTATTTTCTAGAGTATGTAGTGACTATCACATGACAGGAACAGATAAACAATTTATTCAATTATGAGCCCCAGTTGTATTTTCATCAGAATCAGGCTGCTGCTTCTTATGTTGGCAACTCTCTGCAGGCTGCTCCTGGTGTGAAAGAAGATAATGTGCCATGGGAATGTGCCCCAGGACAGAGGAGTGGGGATGTTGGCAGTGGGTGAGACATTCATTGCTCATGTTCAAAGCAAGGCTGAGGAACAATTAGAAGTCTAGTTCTGACTCTAGAAATCAATGGTCCAATTAAGATTTTTAATTTTTTCTGCTCCAGGAAAATTTCATCTGAAAGTGTCTGCTTCTTGAGCCAACTAGCTATGGGATATATAGATGGACACTAGAGAACAAAGGCACTGGAGATACACAATAGAAGTAGTTTCAAATTTGCATGTTGTTCCACTCTTTGTTAACTTTATTTTGCTCTTGAAATGCTATTTAAGTTTGGTAACCATTTTTAATACTAGAATAGAGTGAACTCTTACAACGAATTGGCTAGATGTCTGCATCATGACATATTTAAACAATATATTGTTAAATGAATGAGAAAAACAGATTACAGAGAAGTCATTATAGGAAAATCTCATATTCATGTGTGTCTGTGTGCACATACTTAGACAAACATATACATTTGCCTAGAAAAAAGTTCATAGAAATACATGCAAATTTTGAACAGGGATCATTTCTGGGCAGCATGGGACTACCAAGGAACTTTTTCCTTACCCATTTTTCTTTCTCTCTCTTTCTCTTCCTCTACATGAACAAGTATTATAATTATAATTCAAAAGGCAATGATGATTTTTCCATATAAAGTATTTGTGAAAAATTTAACAGTTATGACTTCAATTCTAAAAGGAGGAATTATCCATATGTTGAAACTAGGGAAAAGAAAGTCTTACAGTACCATGTCTTCTTTGCCATTTCTGCATGGGTTGTTTGGAGTACAGAACATTTTCTTTCTTTCTTTTTTTTTTTTGAGATGGAGTCTCACTCTGTCGCCCAGGTGCTGGAGTGCAGTGGCACGATCTGGGCTCACTGCAACCTCCGCCTCCTGGGTTCAAGCGATTCTCCTACCTCAGCCTCCTGAGTAGCTGTGATCACAGGTGTGCACCACCACACCTGGCTAATTTTTGTATTTTTAGTAGAGACAGGGTTTCACTATGTTGGTCAGGCTGGTCTCGCATCCTGACCTTGTGATATCCCCGCCTCGACATCTCAAAGTACTAGGACTACAGGTGTGAGCCACTGTGCCTGGCCTCTTTGTTTCCTTTTTTATTTCTTCCTTTATTTTTTTTGAGATGGCGTCTCACTCTGTTGCCAGGCTGTAGTGCAGTGGAACAATCTCGGCTCACTATAATCTCCGTCTCCCGGGTTCCAGCAATTCTCCTGCCTCAGCCTCCCAAGTAGCTGGGACTACAGGCACAAACCACCACACCTGTCTAATTTTTTTGTATTTTTAGTAGAGACGGGGTTTCACCATGTTAGCCAGGATGGTCTAGATCTCCTGACCTCATGATCCGCCCTCCTCGTCCTCCCAAAGTGCTGGAATTACAGGCGTGAGCCACTGCGCACTGCCAGGAGTACAGCACATTTTCAGTGACGATTCAAAAAGTATGTTTTATCAAGCAAAAGGATAACCTTCTCCTTGCAATATACATTAGCTATGAATGAACAGGTGACTCATCATATTAAGTAGAAAAAAGATGGATTTTGAAAGCAGTGTCCTGCACAGTTTCAGGTAAATCACTTAACCTTTCTGAAAGCCGGCTTCCTGATTTCTGTAACAGTATTAATAATACACACCTTCCAAATATATAAGGATTGAATGACAGTACATGTAAAACACCTACCAGAGCTTGACATATGGTAAATGCTAAAAAAAAGTTACTTTCTTTCCCATTCTCACTTTTTTTCCCCCTCCAGCAACAGCTTTCCCAAACAAGAAGCAGCCCCGGATTCTGCTGCCATCTTCAGTAAGTTCCATTGCACATTCTTCTCCATATCATAAGCCATTTGCTTCGTTTTCTTTCTCTGAGAAGGCAAATACCCAGACGGCAAGAATATATCAGAGTAGGAAACAGATGGCAATCCAGTCTGTGCTTCGAATGGCCAATATAATTTTATTTTAAAATGAAACTCTAGGAAATAACATTTGAAATAATCCAATTACTCTTGATAATATCATCTTCAAAAAGGAAACTTGAGTCAGGGAGGTCTTATTTTAAATCAGAAATTTGGCTTACTGTATGTAATAGCATTTCCCCATTATTTCCCAGTTTCTCACCGAATCACCACCCCCTGGCCAGGCTCTCCTATACCCAAAAGACTTCCAAGATTTATATAAAGTCCTGTTTCTTTCTATCAATGAAAGATTGCCATTTTGATGGGTGTGTATGTCCTGATTCTTTGTTTTCTACGTGTCTCTGTCTTACAGTGTGCGTTGATTTGTTATATCTCCCTACTAGGGATGATGGGACTTTAATTATAGACAAAGGTATTATTACCAACTATGCGATTTTTCTTTTTCTTTCCTTTTTTTTTTCCTTCTTCTTTTTTTTTTTAGATGGAGTTTCACTCTTGTTGCCCAGACTGGAGTACAATGGCGAGATCTTGGCTTACTGCAACTCCAGCCTCCCAGGTTAAAGCAATTCTCCTGCCTCAGCCCCGAGTAGCTGGGATTACAGACACATACCACCACACCCAGCTAATTTTGTATTGTTAGAAGAGATGGGGTTTCTCCATGTTGGTTAGGCTAGTTTCAAACTCCCAACCTCAGGTGATCTGCCCACCTTGGCCTCCAAAGTGCTGGGATTACAGGTGTGAGCCACCACACCCTCGAAATGATTCTGTGAGCTCCTGGAGAGTATATAGTGTTTTATTATGCCACTGAAGTGTGTTACAGAGATTGAAGGACTGTGGACTTTAATAGGCACTTGTTGCATAAATGAGTTAGTAAATGAATTAATTCATGGGTAGTCTATTAGTTATCTATTGCTTCATAACAAATTACCTCAAAGCTTAAAGGGATACAACAACAAACGTTTATTATCTCCAATAGTTTCTGTAAGTCAGGAATTCAGGAGGCGCTTAGCTGGGTGGTTCTGCTTCAGGGTGTCCCTGGGAGGTTGTAGTCAAGCTGTCACCTGGGGCCACAGTAAACTGGGGGTTTGGCTGGGCTGGAGCATCCCATTGCAAGCTCACTTGGATGGCTTTTGGCAGGAGGCTTCAGTTCATTTCCACAGTGGTCCTCATGACATGGCAGTGGCTTCCCCCAAGTAAGCAATCTGAGAGACATAGAGAAACCGCCGTCATGAGCAAGCCGCCGTGTCTTTTTCTGAGATGGAGTTTCCTCTTGCAGCTGGAGTGCAGTGGCGTGATCTCAGCTCACTGCTACCTCCACCTCCTGGGTTCAAGCGATTCTCCTGCCTCAGCCTCCTGAGTAGCTGGGATTACAGGCATGCACCACCACGCCAGGCTAGATGTGTATTTCAGTAGAGATGGGGTTTTACCCTGTTAGGCTGGTCTCCAACTCCTGACCCCAGGTGATCCACCCATGTTGGCCTCTCAGCTATGTTGCCCAGGCTGGAGTGCAGTGGCTATTCACAGACTCAGTCCCACTACTGATCAGCACGGGTGATGATTTCTGACCTGGGGTGGTTCACCCTCCTTAGGCAACCTGGTGGTCCCTCGCTCCCGGGAGGTCACCATATTGATGCCGAACTTAGTGCGGACACCTGATCGGCACAGGGCACTGCAGCCCAGAATTCCTGGCCTCAAGAGATCCTCCAGCCTCAGCCTCCCGAGTAGCTGGGACTATAGGCATGCACCACTGCGCCTGGCTGGAAATTATTTATTATTTATTTTATGTAATTTTTTTTTAGACAGTCTTGCTCAGTTGCCCAGGCTGGAGTGCAGCAGTGCCATCTCAGCTTATGCTGCAGCCTCCCAAGTAGCTGGGACCACAGACATGTGCCACCATACCTGGCTAATTTTTGTATTTTTTGTAGAGATAGAGTTTCATTATGTTGTCCGGGCTCGTCTGGAATTCCTGACCTCAGTGATCTGCCCACCTTGGCCTCCCAAAGTGCTGGGATTACAGGCATGAGACACCCTATCTAGTCTGTTTATTTTATAATTAATGAGAAAAGTGTGTGTGTGTGTCTGTGTGTGAGAGAGAGAGAGAGAGAGAGAGAATTTTCTTGGTGAGGGAGATTACAAGAGGGAAAGACACATTTCTATTAGCAGTATTGATTTAGCAGCGCTGGATGGGTTGGTCCAACAATGAGGTATTTATTGTTACTGGTTCTAAAGGCTCACACTTGATATTTACACATTTTTGCAATTTATGGATATCAGACATTTAATCCAAGAATACCCTGAATGAATGGGCAGGTAAGGAATGACCACCACAGCCAGGTTGGTTGTTATAGTCAGGAAACTGGGCAAGCAATGGAAATAACAACAATAAAAATAGTCCTGTGAGGTTCCTAAATAAATGATGTTCAGCCCAGAGCTAGAAAGGAAATCAGTCAAGCACATAGCCAGTGGCTACAGCTTGCAATGGGTTCTGCCGACAGCAATTCTGCCAGTCAAGCTCCTTTGCCTTTTTGTGTGTTTAAAATATGAATTAACCTAATTCATATATAACCATAAAGCAAAGGTTTGAAATGGTTTCTTTTTTTTTGAGATGGAGTTCTAAAAAGGACTGTCCCCTGGACTGGAGTGCAATGGCACGATCTCGGCTCACTGCAACCTCCACCTCCTGGGTTCAAGTGATTCTCCTGCCTCAGCCTCCCGAGTAGCTGGGATTACAGATGCCCACCACTACACTCAGCTACTTTTCGTGTTTTCAGTAGAGATGGGTTTCACCATGTTGGCCAGGCTGGTCTTGAACTCCTGACCTCGTGATTCGCCTGCCTTGGCCTCCCAAAGTGCTGGGATTACAGGCGTGAGCCATCATACCTGGCTGAAATGGTTTATTTTCACGGAAGATGCGCTTGCTCATGGACAGTGGTTTTTCATTTCCCACGTTTTACTTTTCCAGCCTAAGCCAGCCCTCCTCCTCTGGACTTGCACTCCCTCTCTAGTCTCACTTTCCCTGTCGGGCTTATCTTTATCTTTCCAATCCCTTCCTTAATAGCTCTTAAATCTCATCACTCAACCAAGCTATACTGTAGTGAGATAATAAATGTCTTCAATTCCATATGGGTGAACCTTCCCACATCAGAAGGTTTGCATAAGTATCTCAAAGTGTTTTCTTTTTCTGAACAATCCTAGATGTTGGGGGAAAAAAATCTCAGTTCATTTATCAGATAGTTTCCCTCAACTCAAAAACCTCTGGTTATTTTGGAGAAAACAATTCATTTATTCATCTGATTAATTTATGTATTCAGTGACCCAGATTTTTTAAAAACCAGTATTATCTGATAACCACTAATTCAAGAACATTTTAAAAGATTTATAATTTATTTTTACAGTAGATATAAATAGTTCCTTAATATGTACCTGATTGTCTTCCACCATAATGTTCATATATATATATATATATATATATATATATATATATATTTTTTTTTTTTTTTAGAGAAGGTGTCTCACTCTGTCACTCAGGCTGAAATGCAGTGGGGTGATCTCGGCTCACTGCAACCTCCGCCTCCTGGATTCAAGTGATTCTCCTGTCGTAGCCTCCCAAGTAGCTGGGACTACAAGTGCATGCTGCCAGGCCTGGCTAATTTTTTGCATTTTTTTTTAGTAGAGAAGGAATTTCACCATGTTGGCCAGGCCGGTCTTGAACTCCTGAGCTCAGGCAATCCACCCACCTCAGCCTCCCAAAGTTCTAGGATTACAGGCGTGAGCCACTGCGCCCAGCCAACATTCATTTATAAACACTATATCGACCAAGGCAGTGTTTCTAGTAGGATCTAGGAAAATAAAAATGAATAAGGCATGATTTTCCTTTTATTTATGGAGTATCTCTTTCCCTTCTTCTTCCATGGCCTTTTAAAATATACATTTCTCCTCATTTGCTCACAAGGTAGATCTGAAAAAATGTATCAGAACAAGTATCGTTTAAAATTATTAGTTTTTAAATCAAGTGTGTTTCTGATGCCTGGAAAAGCCACAATCTGCAGCTCCACCACACACATCAATTCTTATGTACGTTCCAGGGGTGGGCTTACAGGTTGACTACTCCCTGGCTAGATGTGGGTTTCCCGTGCCTCACATTTCTAACAAGGGGTGACACTCTCCATTCCCAGAAGAGAAGGGTATTTTTCATTTAGTTGCTTTCTCTGTTCCTTACTGGCTTCCCTCCACAAGGGAAGTAACTTAGCTGGTTGAAAACTCTGGGTTAAGGGTGAGTGAGTGTGCACCTCTCCATCTCTGGCTTTCCTTGTGCTGCCGACCACCTGCGAGCTACACCTGTTCTGGATTTCTACTTTCTCCAGGCAGCAAGCCCAGCGCAGGGAGCACTAACTCTTTAGCATCTCTGTTTCCACTGAGTGGGTAAATGTAATTTGTGATGAGCAGGAACTGGAAGTCATTTTGCCTTTGGGTCCAAGCCACTTTCTCTGAACCATATCAGCAGCAAAGCTGACATATTGAAACCTATTTGATTTCTGTGTCTGTTTTTCAGTGGTTCCCTAACACACTAGAGAAGCCCAGGTTCCATTAGATTATTTGGTTATACACTGGCATTACATCCCAAGTCTTCATGACTCTCCTTCTCCACTCATTTTCTCGTCCTTCTGCTATTCTCATTACACACATGTTGCATCTTCTGAGATTGTCCTGGCTGGGCACAGTGGCTCATGCCTGTAATCCCAGCAGTTTGGGAGGCCAAGGTGGGTGGATCACCTGAGGTCATGAGTTTGAGACCAGCCTGCCCAACATGGTGAAACCCTGTCTCTACTAAAAATACAAACAATTAGCCGGGCATGGTGGTGGACGCCTATAGTCTCAGCTACTTGGGAGGCGGAGGCAGGAGAATCGCTTGGACCCGGGAGGCAGAGGTCGCAGTGAGTCAAGATTGTGCCACTGCACTCCAGCCTGGGCAACAAGAATGAAACTCTGTTTCAAAAAAAAAAAAAGAGGAAAGAGAAAAGGAACAATCTATAAGGGCCACATTTTGGCTCTAAAATTTCCAGTAGTAACTCCTAAAAGGGGAGCCTGATTAATCCCAAACTTCATAATTAATAATCAGAATAAAACACATCAAACACTGAAGAAACACAACTACTACAAACATCCCTAGGAGACCAGAATGAAATGTCTGCCTGAGATTATCCTAAAGATTGTCCGGTGTGGGGTGAGCATGGTGGCTCACGCCTATAATCCCAGCACTTTGTGAGGCCAAGGCAGGTGGATCATGAGGTCAAGAGATCGAGACCATCCTGGTCAATATGGTGAAACCTCGTCTCTACTAAAAATACAAAAAGTTAGCCAGACGTGGTGGCACATGCCTGTAATCCCAGCTACTTGGGAGACTGAAACAGGAGAATCACTTGAACCCAGGAGGTGGAGGTTGTAGTGAGCCAAGATCGCGCCATTGCACTCCAGCCTGGGTAACAAGAGCGAAACTGTCTCAAAAAAAAAAAAAAAAAAGTTGTCCAATGTGATGTAGCAAATCACACTGCAACATCATTCTTAGCACCAGTGTACTGATACAGACCACAGAACTCTCTTCTGACACACCTCGCTCTCATTGGTGGTCTCTCATAAACTGAAATGCAGTTCGTGCAATTCAGGACAAGGTGATACGACTCAGAATCCTTATCATCTGGCAAGCCTGCCTCCGTAAAGGGGTGAATTTCAGAGTAACTAGAGAAATGATTGAGAGTGTAGTCTTAAAAGTACATGGTCTATCCTGAAAATTGCTTCTCTCTACAGTTGTTTATATATGTGTGAGCTGAGATCACTCAGGAGTGAGGTGAAATCAATAATGCAGTACCTAACGACTAGTGACAAGACAGTGGTCTTGTATTCCTCACCTTACATGCATGTCTTTTGCCACCACCTCTGTGGAGAGCCACCTCTACACACTTATTCTGTTTTATTGAATTTCTTGTGGGCTTTTCTGCCTCCAGTCTGTCTCACATATTCCCCCTGATGAGCCTCACAAAACCTCCCTTGATTATGCCTTCCTGTTTATAGTGCTTAAGTAGTTTCTCTATTGCTTGAATAATAAAACTCACAAATCTTGCCAGGAGTCGTGGCGCCTGCCTGTAGTCCCAGCTACACAGGAGCCTGAGGCGGGAGGATCGCTTGAGCCAAGGAGTTCTGGGCTGCAGTGCGTTATGCCGATCGAGTGTCCGCACTAAGTTCATCATCAGTATGGTGACCTCCTGGGAGTGGGGGACCACCAGGTTGCCTAAGGAGGGGTGAACCAGCCCAGGTTGGAAACAGAGCAGATCAAAACTCCTGTGTTGATCAGTAGTGGATAGCGCCTGTGAATAGCCACTGCACTCCAGCCTGGGCAACATAGCGAGACCCCATCTCTTAAAATAAATAAATAAATAAATCTCACAAATCTTATCTTAGCATTGAAGACCTCACCATTACAAACGTATCTATTGCATCTCGTGCACAAATGTTTGAATCTTCTGAGAATATATGCCATTGTTGGAAGTTTTCTCTGCATCACAGTGTCCTTCATTCTCTCTATAGTATCATGGCCTACAGAAAACATATCATGTCTTCAAATCTCATCTTAAAATACCATCTCCTCCATGGTATCTTCTGGATCCTGCTTCACGCTTTGCCCTCTGCATTCTTGTGTAGTGTGCACCTCTTGAGTGCTGATCTCACTCCAATTTTCCTTTCACCTCGAGGTCTTTCCCACGAGCACTATGCTCCAGCCACACTGGCTTCCTTTCGTCTACAGGAACACCGTGTTCCTTCAAGCCTGGGAGCCTTGGTCTCTTCCCTTTCCTGCAAGGCAGGAGCAGTCTCATTCCTTCAGGTATGCCACAGATAGACTTCCTTTAATAAAGCTCATATGCCAGGCGTGGTGGCTCACATCTGTAATCTCAGCACTTTGGGAGGCTGAGGGGGGTGGATCATGAGGTTAAGAGATTGAGACCATCCTGGCCAACATGTTGAAACCCAGTCTCTACTAAAAATACAAAAATTACCCAGGTATGGTGGCTCATGCCTGTAGTCGCAGCTACTTGGGAGGCTGAGGCAGGAGAATTGCTTGAACCCAGGAGGCAGAGGTTGCAGTGAGCCAAGATTGTGCCATTGGACTCCAGCCTGGGTAACAGAGTGAGACTCCTTCTCAAAAATAAAAAAATAAAAAATTAATAAAGCTTATATAAGCAGATGTCCCTCTTCATTCTTTGTTTTGATCCTATATAACTCTTTTCCTAATGTGTAGTTCACAATGTCATTTGTTTGTCTGCTTATTACGTCTTTCTCCTATAGATTGTGAATGTCAAAAGGTAGCTTGTGAGAAATTTTGGTTCAGTGACTGAATAACAGATGTCATGCATGCTATTATATTAAAATGTTGAAATTGTTGTTATTAAGCATTGCAACTCCTCTGCGCCTAGCCCAGTGTGACAAATAGATGATGACTGGGAAATAAAGATGATTGTTGAATTTAGTTGACTGTGTGGCTCGTCACCCTTCATGATTTGTAAAACTCTTGAGGGCAGCAGTGGTACCTTTTTTTTTTTTTTATGTTTTATTTTGAGACAGGATCTTGTTCTGTCACCCAGGCTGGAATACAATGGTGTGATCTTAGCTCACCACAACCTTGAACTCCGGGGCTCAAGCGATCCTTCTGCCTCAGCCTTCCGAATAGGTAGGACTATAGGCGCACACGACCACACCCACCTGATTTTTAATTTTTTTTAGAGATGGAGTCTCACTATGTTGCCAGGGCTGGTCTCGAACTCCTACCCTCAGACAGCACTCCCTCCTGGGCCTTCCAAAGTGTTGAGATTACAGGTGTAAGCCACCTCACCCACCCAGTGGTACTGTTTTTTTTTTTTTAAGACGTAGTTTCACTCTTTGGTGCCAAGGCAGGAGGGCAGCAGCACGATGTAACTTCTGCCTCCCCAGGTTCAAGCGATTCTCCTGCCTCAGCCTCCCGAGTAGCTGGGATTACAGGTGCCCGCCACCACGCCTGGCTAATTTTTTTGTATTTTTAGTAGAGACCGGCTGGTCTTGAATTCCTGATCCTCCTGCCTTGGCCTCCCAAAGTGCTGGGATTACAGGCATGAGCCACCACGTGTGGCCCCCAGTGGTATTTTTATGCTGTTCTATATAACATGACTTTTACAAAATGGCACACATTATAGTGCATATTATTTTTATAGAATCAATGGCTAGAATATTGGATTATAGAAGATACTTAGCTTTTACATCTTCAGGGAGACTAGTAGATAAAATACATATAATTGAAATTATGATATCTTAGGACAGATTATCACAGTGAGTATACTATCACATATAAGAAAAGCAACAACTTATAGTGCACTGTAAATAATAGGCGTGTTTATAGAATACTGTATTTTTTTTGGCAATTACGTTAGTTTGCAATGTTGTCAGACCAGTTATCCTCATTTACTTCTAAAAGGAGCATGTTGTTATTTCTACTTTCTCTTTCCTGGGATCTAGAGAGTATTATACTTATTGGCTATATATATCACACGCACAAAAGTGTTTATATAAAAGATGTTAGTTGGGCATAGTGGCTCACGCCTGTAATCCCAACACTTTGGGAGGCTGAGGTGGGTGGATCACAAGTTCAGGAGTTCGAGACCAGCCTGGTCAACATGGTGAAACACTGTCTCTACTAAAAATACAAAAATTAGCTGGTCGTGGTGGTGGGCATCTGTAATCTTAGCTACTCAGGAGGCTGAGGCAGGAGAATCACTTGAAAACCAGAAGGTGAAGGTTGGGGTGAGCTGAGATCACGCCACGGCACTCCAGCCTGGGAAATAAGAGCAAAATTCCATCTCAAAAAAAAAAAGTTGTTATTTTGGTTATTACAAGGTCCAAATTTGAATAGCAGCATGGTTAGTATAGCAGTAAAATGATGTATTGGAAAGAGCTTTGCCTTCAGCTTATGACTGAAGTAGTTTTAACTTGTGGCTTCACAATAGACACGTTTTGTTTTTGGTTATTGGGTGAAACATGCAATTCTGTTATATGCATAGATTGTATAGTGGTCAGGTCAGGGCTTTTAAGGTATCCATCATGCAAATAACACATCAGCTAATTTCTCACAATCTTCCTGCTTCCACTCCCTCACCCTTCTGAGTCTCCATCATCTATCATTCCACTCTCTATGTGCATGTGTACACATTTTTTTAGCACTCACTTAGGAATGAGAACAGGTGATGTTTGACTTTCTGTGCCTGGCTTGTTTCACTTAAGATAATGACCTCCAGTTCCCTCCATGTTGCTACAAAAGACATGATTCCATTCTTTTTTATGGCTGGATAGCATTCCATTGTGTATATATACCACATTTTCTTTATCTATTCTTCTGTTGATGGACATTTATTGTAAATAGTGCTGTCATAAACAACGGAGTGTAGATGTCTCTTCCATATACAGAATTCCTTTATTTTGTATGTATGTCCAACAGTGGGATGTATGAATCCCTTGGTAGTTCTATTTTGAAGATTTTTTTTTTTTTTTTTGAGACAAGCCTTGTTCTGTTTCCAGGCTGGAGTGCAGTGGCACGATCTCTGCTCAGTGCAACCTCCACCACCTGGGTTCCAGTGATTCTCCTGCCTCAGCCTCCCAAATAGCTGGGATTGTAGGTGTGCGTCACCACACCCAGCTAATTTTTTTTTTTTTTTTAATGAGAGGAAAAAAGAAAGAGAAAGAAAAAGTGGGAGAGAGAACAGAATTCTTGCTCTATTGCCTAGGCTGGAATGCAATCTTAAAAAGGTATTAAAAACCTGTTTTATGCCGTCGATTGTACCTAACAACAGAGACAGGAAGGAATAAGGGAAGAAAATAACAAACAGTCAACCAATATTTCATTTAGGTCTGTAAGATACTATGCAAATGCTAAAGAGTAATTCACTTTCTGTTATATAGTCACTTTCAGAATGGGTATAATATAAATTAACAATGCGATGTCAAAATCTCTCGCTATTATTGTGTGGGAGTCTAAGTCTCTTTGTAAGTCAATAAAAATTTGTCTTATGTATCTGGGTGCTCCTTTATTAGGTAGGTATATATTCATAATCTTTAACTCTTATTGTTACATTGATCCTTCTACCATTATGTAATGTCCTTCTTTGTTTCTTTTAGTCTTTATTACTGTTAAAGTCTATTTTATTGGAGACAAGAGTTACAACTCCTCCTTTTTTTTTCTCTCTCTCTCCATTTAATTAGTAAATCTTCCTCCATCCATTTAAGTCTTTGTGTATCATTGCGAGTTGGATCTGGATACTACGTTCCGATGGATTTTAACTTTTTATTCAATTTGCCTGTCTGTGACTTTAATTAGGGCATTGTATCCATTTAAGTTTAGGATTAATATTAATATTTGTGAGTTCAATATTGTAATTTAATGCTAACTGGCTTTTTTGCCCATTATTTGATGTAAATTCTTCATTATGGAGATATTCTTTACATTTTGATGAATTTTT
>CAUYQU010064464.1:0-26830 GCA_963574635.1 Cheracebus regulus
CCAGAACGGCCGGGCGCGACTTCTCTGGCCCCTCTTCCTCGGACCATAGAACCTCGCCCGGGAGCTGAATAAACTGGAATTTAACTTTTCTGATATTGGTCTCAGTTTTCTCACTTTGATTTCGACAATACACCTTACAGATATGATATTTTTAAAAATTGGAATTGGATACATACACTATTTGATGAATATAATAATTTTAGCATTATTTTTAACATTTATTAAGTAACTATTATGTTAATAAAACATTGTTATTATAGAAAGAAAGCAATTAAGTATAGCAAAATAAGAATTCCCTACTCTCTCCCTCTTACTCTCCTTCTTAAAGATGACCACTGTCAAAAATTGAGTGTTCTTTTTCCTCACTGAAACATTTATATGTTTTCCATGACAAATGGGAAAAATCTACATCTGAGATTATTCTGTCTGTACTGCTCTGGAACTTGCTTTTTCATTTAAACAAATTTATTGATGAAAAACCCAGTTAATGACATAGGAGTTTAACTCATCCAATTTGACACCCTCAGAGTGTTTCCCAGGAAGGTTGCCTTTTAATTTATTTAACCACCCCTCTATTGATGGATATTTAGGATATCATCAATTTTGCTGTTACAAACAACATGGAAATTGAGCGTCTTTGTATAAACATCTTTGAACACAAGTCCAAGTATTTCTTTAGCATAAATTTCTGGAGGTATTTATCATTTCTATTTCTATAGAGGGTGGCAGATTACCTTCCTAGAAGTCAACACAAATGTACTTTTCCCATAACTCTTTTGGATTTTCTATTTTCTGCTTGTCTTTGAAAACATTTTCTATGACCCATGTTTTTACTCTGTCAGTATGTGGGGCCATCTAGTAACAAACTCATTTCATGCATTTCACCACTCCCCAGCAGCAATTTCTACAACTCATTGGTCAGCAAAATAAAAAATAAAGATGGTCTCTCTGTTTTTATCTCTCTGGGCTTGAGAATGTTCGTAAAAATTGTCAGGATTATATCAATTTTCCAGAAGACATAGAAGCAGAATTAAGCCTTGTTTCCCAGCTCTGTTCTAATTAAATTAGATTCCCCTCTTTTCCTTTTATTTTAATGCATGGATTTTAAAATGGGTTCTAGGTAAATTCTTTCTTTTTTTTAAAGACGGGATTTCATCGTGTTGGCCAGGATGGTCTTGATCTCTTGACCTCGTGGATCCGCCCACCTCTGCCTCCCAAAGTGCTGGGATTACAGGCGTGAGCCACCGCGCCTGGCCGTAAATTCTTTCTTCATGTTCACTCTCATTCCTTTATTGGGAAAGAGATTTTCTGTGTAGAAATTTCAGTCTTAAGGTGGATGTCTACCTCTTTTCTAGGAGCATAATAATCTCTTGATCCTCTCTGATGTGAATTTTACTTATTGAAAGTGTTTTGGCTATTGTTTCCTCTGTTAGCTGTTTCATCTCCAGGTGTTTCTTCTTTTAATCCAATTAAGTATTGACCTTTCCCATTGGTTCAAACTAGGTGGAACCAAAGGCCATTACTGATGTCTAAGTGTTTTGTAACCCACAAAAAGGGCTATTTCACTTGTTCAGCCTAACATCTGGCCAGTCTTGTAAGAGTCCTTGTTTTCATGCCTCTCTTTCTCTATGTAGTTTGGTCACTGTGATAAGGGTTGGAGCTCTGGCCAGCATGACCCGTGAGGACCAGAATGTCTGAGGGTCTTTCCACTTCCGGGCCACACGAGCACACACTGTGGGTGAGAAAGGAGGGGAGGGGATGGCATCACCCTGAAGTATGCCCCCTCTGTGTTTTGACCCCAGCCCTTGATTGTGGCATTGTAATTACATGGGATCACTCTCATTTCTGTAATGGCTTTCTCCTGCATTATTTGGACAGACAGTTAGTTCCATATACCTTATCTATGCTCCATCTTGCTTTCATGCATTCCACAACATTTCTAGTCTACTTGTTGCTATTTTTCTTCCCCCTACCCACATAAACTAACAGATTCACTTTGAGGGGGTGAGAACATGGAGGAGTGTGCTCAGTTCACCATCTTGTTCTGATGTCCATGAATGCTTCTAAGGAATAATTACTGATTTGAGAAATGGCAGAAAATCTTAATAAAACAGTGATGAAAAAAAATTGTAACTGCCAGTTAAGGCTCCAGACATGAATTGATTTTTGAATAATTTTTGTATTACCCTCAAGAAATATATAATCCAGAGGTAATTTATATTCTTCTTGGAAAAACAGAAAAAATGTAAACAACAACGAAATACTTGAAGTTTTTATGCCATTTTAGAAATTTGGCTTAATCATTAAAATATACCTGGCAAAAACTGGATACAACAAAAGCCTAGCCTTTTGAATGAATATAGATGCAAACACCCCAACTAATATCCAGCAAAGCACACAGAATAGCAAAACACATACAATAGCAAATGATAATAATAACAGTACCACATTACCAAATATGGGGATGTACTATGATATGGTTATTATTATCACTTTAACATTAAAACAAATTGATGTAATATAATGTTACTGGATCACAGAAAACAAAAAAGCGACTACCCCAATAGTTGTAAAAGGCATTAAATCCAACCACTATTTGTAAAATACATACTTTTAATATTAGCCATAAACTTAGCTAATCTTCAATTGGATAAAGAATGTGTGAGAGAAAAAGAACAAGTGTTATTCCTAAAGACCCAACTACAGAAACATTCTCATTATCAATACAAACATAAGAAGGATACCTGCTATTTTATTGTCATTTTACACTCATACTTGTAACCAATGCAACATGATCGAAAAATGAATGAGTTAGACTTTTTGGAAAGAAGTTTTAAAATTGTCATCATCTATAGATTAGGTAATTGTCTACTGCAAACCATTGAAACAAATAGAAGAGCCTGGTAAAGTTCGAAGTTATTGAATATATATGTGAAAAAGTTAATAGCTTATTTATATATAAGTGAAATGTTATAAAGAATATTATAGAGAAAAAATTTATTCACAGAACAATTATATACCTAAATGACTTACAAATAACCATAACAAATGATGCAGAAATTTTATGAAGCTGTAAAAAAATTTTTTCCTGTGTAATGAAATAGGATAATTGAATGAGGTGAAAAAAGGTATATCATGTTCTTGGAAGGAATTACATTATGAATATGAGAATCCCTTTAAGCAATGTATAAATGTAATAAAAGTTTAATAAAAATGTAAGTATGAGGGAGTAATTGATCTTATAAATCTAAAATTTCTAGGAAAATACATAAAGATAGCTGAGACATTTTGAAATGCCAGTGTCTCAGTTGGAGCTTAAACAACTAACATTTATTTTTCACAGTTCCAGTGGCTGGAAGCTAGCATGGTTGAGTTCTGGTAAGAGCTCTCTTCCTTGTTGCTTGCTGTGTCTTCACATGGTGGAGGCAAAAATCACCTTTCTTATGTTTCTTCTAATAAGGGCATTAATCTCATTCACAAGGGCACTAACCCCATGACCTCACAAGGGCCCCATCTCCAAATACCAGCACATTAGCGATTAGAGCTTTAACATAGGAACTTGAGGGAGATACATTTAGTCCATAGATGGTAGTTTAGGGTTTGGAGTCATAAGACGGTATTGTATAATACTATGATAATATGTGGTTCTGATTATAATGACAGATTAATGGAACAAAATGAAATGTCTCAGGATTCAGGCATGTGTCAAATTAAACATAAGATAAATGCATCATTTCAAGTCAGCAAGGAAAGACTAGGTATCAGGAAAACTAGTTCATTATCTGGGGGAAAAAAAAGTTGGGGGGAGTGGTTAGATTGTTACCTTACTACAAATAGAGAAATGGATTAGGTAAAAAATTTTACCCAGAATCGCTTTTTCAATAACTCTCCCTAACCTTGCTTGTTTCCTTAGGATATTTAATTCATTAGCTTGAATATATCTGCCCACTCACAAAGAGATCTAATCATATGAAAGCAAAATAGGGACTATGTAACCATGTCTAAAAAAGTGCATTTTGTCCTTTATAAATTGGGTTTTGCGATTTTTTTTTTTTTTTGGAGACAGGGTTTTGCTTTGTCAACCAGCCTAGGGTGCAGTGGCACAATCATAGTTCATTGGAATCTTAAAGAAAAATTGGTAGAGTCAGGCTCTCACTATGTTGCCCAAATTGTTTTCAAACTCCTGGGTCCGTGTGATCCTCCTGTCTTGGCCTCCCAAAGTACTGGAATTATAAGCATGAGCCACAGGACTCAGCCCTAAATGAGTCTTAAAAAGCTGTATTCTTAGTATGGGATTTTATTCTAAGTTCTTTAAAAGACTGTGGCCTGTGTCAGAGGTCAAGCTATAAAAAGCTTAGAGGTGAGTTTGAGCTTTTAGTGTTTAATTAGTAAAGCTAAGCATTATCTTCATAGCCCCAGGTAATATAATTCCAACAGTTAAAGGGTAGGGTGTTAAAGAGATGAGGCTATAAAACGCTCCCTTTTTTGGATAGCAAATAAAAGATATCTTCAGAGTAGTAACACTGGCAAAATCAATCTCTTTCTCCAGGAATTACCAGAAGTGGTCAAGTTTGCAGGAAAATCAACTATAGATCTGTTCTAGGAAATGACAAAAGTTAGAATGAGCAGAAGCTCTGGGAGAAGAAAATTTTGGGGGAGTTTCAACATTTTGAGGATATTTCTATTAGTCCTGAAAGTGTGAATGAGACAGAACAAGGAACTGCAGATTGAGATGCAAAAGAGTGTTTTAGTCTGAGATAAAATAAGAGCACCTTGCCCTCCCCCGTGCTCTTGTTGCCCAGGCTGCAGTGCAATCGCACCATCTTGGCTCACCGCAACCTCCACCTCCTGGGTTCAAGCGATTCTCCTGCCTCAGCCTCCTGAGCAGTTTGGATGACAGGCACACGCCATCACACCCGGCTAATTTTGTATTTTTAGTAGAGACAGGGTTTCTCCATGTTGGTCAGGCTGGTCTCAAACTCCCGACCTCAAATGATCCACCTGCCTCGGCCTCTCAAAGTACTGGATTTCAAGGCATTGGAGTTAGGCAGAGGTGCGACAGAGCTTGATCATGCCACTTCCCATCTGTGCAACTTCTGGCATGTTTGCTCATCCTCTTTGGACCTCAATTTCTCCAGCTGTCAAATGGGGCTAATACAACTTACACTCAAGGGGGCCCTGGGAGGACTGAGTGAGATAATGGTTACAAGGTCCTTGACACAGTGCCTGCCACATAGTAAAAGCTAGAAAATATTAGCTATTACTATTAATTATAGTGACTAATTATTGCATCATTAATTAGCTATTATTTTTAATTGCATAGACATGTATGATGTGGCTTGAATTGGGTCCTCCCAAAAGATACATTCAAGTCCTAGCCCTTAGTACCTGTGAATGTGACTTTATTTGGAAAGAGTCTTTGCAAATTCAGATTTAAATTAAGAAGAGGTCATACTGGATTAGGGGTGGGCCTTAAATCCAATCACCTGTATTCTTAATAGAAGAGACACAGATACAGACACACAAAGCGGGAAGATGGTCATATGCAAAAACTAAAGTAATGCATCTATAAGCCAGAGACATCAAAGGATGCCAGCAGGCACTACAAGCTAGGAAGCAAGGAATAGGCCAGGAAATATCCTTCCCTAGAGGTTTCAGAGGGAGCATGCCCTGTCAGCACCTTGATTTTGGACTTTTAGTCTGCAGAGCTAAGAGAAAATCGATTTCTATTGTTTTAATCCACCTATTTTTTGGTAATTTGTCACAGCAGTTCTAGGAAGTGAATACAGTACTTAATCTTCCACTTTTAGTTGCTTAGCAATACGCCTGGAAAAGCTGTATTATTGTATAGAAAATGATGATAACTAAAAATGTGCATTTATTTAACTGTTGTTCTAGATGTGTTTTCATTTTAAAAAAATAAATCGATGTCATTATTCTGTCCCAGAAGTTTCAGTACAACTTGAAAAGATCTATTAGACAAGGCAAGAGAGGAGATGGACATTAGTGCTTTGGGGCTGACATCCTTTGGACTTTTGTCTCCAATGGCAAAAATGCCGTGGAGGAGGCAGCAGTAAAGGGAAGCTTGTTGCAAATAGCACTGTAAGAGACTGAGCCCATACCTGACCTGGAAGGGAAACCTCACGGGACACAGGATATAAACGCCTCTTGGTAGCCATTGTCTACTTCCTTTTCAGTTACCCAACTGTGCACCAAGCCTTTTCGTGATTTTGCAGGTAATGCAATGTTTTCCATCATCTCTAAAATTTCATTCATTTTCTACCATCTCCAGGGGTTTTATGTGCTTTATGAACTAACTTGCTCAAGGTGAAATTTGCTTAAGTGGAATATTAAATAACCTGAAGAGCGCCTGCAATGATTATTCTAATTCTAGTTAATATTCAGGCTCAGCCGTATTCATCATTTTTTTTTCTACTTAAAAGTAATCAGTTACTAGTAGGGGAAATGAGATGGGTCTTAAGAGAATAATCAATTCAAACATCTTGCAGTAAATTAAAAACTATTCATGTTAATGTGTGTCTGTATACTTGTGTATGATGGGTGCCAGTCTTCACTAGGTACTCCAGAAAGCAAGGAAGAGGAGATTATCTTGGCAAGAAGAGATTCCTGACTTGAATGTTTATCAATTCTTAAAAGCTCTGTAAATATTTATTAACTTGAATGAATGAGAGCTGTTTAGACTATAGGAGATTGAACCAACCACACTTTAAAACTGTACTTAATTCCGATTAAGTAAATATGTGTAAAAACTACCAGTAATTAATTTTTCACTTTGAGTGCTTGACCATATGACTCAAAAATCTGTATGTGTAGAATATAATTAGAACTAAAGGAAAAACAAAAAATCATTTGTTGAAAAAGGTGGTGTGGATGGATTTTTTTAAGGTATACCTTGTAGGTTCCCATTAGCAAACGCATTTAGTAAACTCCTTTAGTGACTGTTGCAGACACAAAGTATTAAGTAGGGCAATCAAGTATATAAAAATTAACTTCCTTGTGCTTTTTAAAAATTGAACTGAATTTCCATTTTCAGGACCCATTTTTCTTGGTCCATTCTGGGTAATCTCAGGGTCTCTCCCCGACCCCTACCTCACAGCTTCTCAGTTCTTCTGATCTTGCCCCCAAGTCTCCTGGATGGTCTGAGAGAATGCCAAGATATTATAGGGAATCTGGCTTTGGCTGCCATTATCCATACATGGGCCACCTGGCCCTTGGTCACCACTCTATAGCAATCACAGCTATATCGGCTCCAGAGACCCTGGCTTCTCCAGACCTGGCTACTTTATAGTTGTTTCTGTGCCTTTTCCATTTGGGAGCTTTCAGAAGTCCCTGGAGAGTTGTTCGAGGTGCTACATCACAGGTGTTCTCCTTTTCTGCCCTCATGCCTCTTTGAAGCTCTTTGAGACTCACCCCTTCCCTGGGCCCTCCCTCAGAAACGTCCCTGGGCCCTCCTACAGGCCTCCTTTGCCTTCAGATTCCCTCAAGCTATCTCGGGACCCGTGTCATTCCTCTGGCTTCTGCTAGACTTGTGGCTCTATGGTTCTTACTTAGGAATCAGCAACATTTCACTCTCACTTTCCCCCTACCTTACCTTCCTCTCCTGCAACACAAGGAATGCTTTTAAGTCTCCACTAGAGATGGGGAACCAAGAAACAAACTCCTCTTACTTTTCAGGTCCGGTATATATGCCCACCTCCTCCTAAAGATCACCTAAAGATTACTTTTTAATCTACTGTGAAAAGCATATGGTACCTTTAAAATAAAGGAGTATCAATATTATAACAAAACAAACAAAAAGTATGGTCCTCTACTTTCAGAAAATAAATTGAGAAGAGAACAAACAGAATAACCGCATCACCTCATTGAATCAACCTTTAGCAATATGCTACTTATTTCGACGTCTCATTTTCCAACTATGAGTTCGTCTTTCTTCTGATGCTTTGTTTTTATTGCACCCAATTTTGAAAACCTGGATGCTCTACTCAAACTTGTCTCTTGGCCTGTTTGCACACACATTTATTTTTTAATGAGGTACATTTCAAAACCTGTACCCATTTCTTGCCTATATCACAGAATATGAAAGAATTGACTCAGGGTACAAGCAAGACGCACGAGGCGATCTCTATGTAATTATAAACCTTTTCAATTATTTTTGGCCAAATCAATAAGTCATGAAAATTGCCATTTGTCAGGACCTTAGTTAAACCCCTGTCCCTTGGGGAAAGTGGGTCCTACAAGAAATAACAGAACAAAGAAAATTCCAGGTATTTGGTGAAATATCTCCCCACCTGGTCTCACAGTAAACCAGGTCCTCACTCTATGCAGCTGAGGCCCCAGTATGTTCACAAAACATTCATCCTCCGAGGTTCCTGATAATAGCAATCCCTGTAAAGCTTATGATTGTGTTTGCTGATGTGTGTTCCTCAGAACAGTGAATGTTACTAGATAGAGCATGAACAAAGAGAGCCCATGGTCCTCAAAGCCTGGAAAGCATTGAATTCAGCAGAATTTAAGTAGTATCTTCACTGCAACCACATTTCAGAGACTATAATATGCTAATGTTTATCAGGAACATTCAAGAGGGGATATGGTCTCCCAAATTTGTTTCATCACAGCATAGTATTTTTATGGAACATTTTTCAGGGTGAAGATTATACCTGGGGAAATGCTGGCCTCTTCAATACTGGAAATGACAAGAAAAAACCTGAGCATCCACTCAGGGAAAGACCTGCTAGGAAAACCCTGGTATTGAGTGCAATGCCCAACCTTCAGTGAAGATCAGCCTTTGTTTCATTTCCCTTCCTCAACATCCCTCTGGTCTAAACTACAAAGAGTTTTGCTCACTAACATTGATAAGAGCTATTCTTACCATTGATAGTAATTGTCATTTGTTTTGTTTCTCAATCTGGGACACCCACATTGCTCATATTCATCTGCAGAAATCTTATTCCTACAAGGGTCTATTTAAATTTCACTGATTTGGAAATTCTTGGTGATCTCTCATTTTATTTGAACATACTCTCAATAATAACTCACAGTTGAGCAATTGATAGATTTTTAATTATCATTTCACCCGAGACTGAGAAAACGATTTTGCCTCCAACATGCGATGAGTTAAGAATTGTATATGATTTAGACAGCAATGGAAATAGTCACTGTGACCTCGTTTCAGGCCTTCTTTGTCCCGCGGTGAGTCGATTTGTGACCAAAGCTGTACTTTGAATTCTAAAAGTGACTTGACCCAGCCTCTGTCCCTGCCTGCTCTCTGGTCTGTTACCCACTCAGGGCTACCTCTCCTGGCACATGCCCAAGTCAGTTTAGAGCAGGGCATCAGCATGCCTGACTGTAAAGACAGGCAACAAAACCAGCCAGTAAATAAACAGAAGGCCAACTGTGAAGGAACCATTCGATGCAATCCTTGGAGTGGCTTTTGATTTTTGCTTTTCTTTCACCTGCTTTATCTACCCCATCCCAGAGTTTTCTGCTTCCTTCTTTGTAAAATATTTTAGATGTTTCTATTTGTACCCTCTGCTGACAGCATAGGGCTGATATGATTTCATGACTGTCACCTAATGATAGCTTCCCTCCTGGGTTATCTATTCTAGATTTTCCAAGCCATTCAGAACACAGCCTTCAAAGCAATTTTCTAAAATGCTAACTTGATGATTCCTGGGATTGAGAACAAGAAATCAAGCACTTGAATTTGAGGGCTGAAGATCCTGAGGTCCTGTTTTTATTTTTATTTTTTGTTTGCTTCTTTATTTTTATGCACTGACTCTAAATAAATCCAAGATTTTTGGGACCAGGTAGCTTTCTATCTCAAGCAAGTCTGAATCAGTCTTTTTTTTTCTCCTAATATTGTTGTGATTAAAATAAGTTCACAGAAGCAAATGGTTTTCATTCGTGAACAATAAAGCTTTTGAAAACTATATTGGAAGGATTTGCACATACAATCCAAAGTAACAGGTATATCTGTTATATAAGAATAATCAATTAGACTTCAAAAGCGAACACTCCTGTTTTATAGTCAATAATCTAGTAAATATGTTAAACCCCTGTTAGAGTAAATAAAAATAGCTATTTAAAATGTCAGAAATAGTTAATTCCAGCTGAGCAGGGTCTCTGGAGTCAGGCTAGGTGGCCTCAGTTCAGGCCTAGCTGGTGTTTTGGAGAGAGGAGAACAGGTGAAGTCATATAGGTGGGAGCAGATGAGTGCTGGTAGATTTCAGCTGGTGGGCATAGAGCAGCACAGGCTGGGGTAATTAAAAATATCACTGGTGAAAATGTCCAGGCAGGCAAGGAAGCTTGTAGAGTAAAATAGAAAACCAAATTTGGGCTAGGCATGGTGGCTCATACCTGTGATCCCAGCACTTTGGGAAGTCAAGGTGAGTGGATTGCTTGAGTCCAGGAGTTTGACAGCAGCCTGGGCAACATGGTGAAGCACCATCTCTGCAAAAGTACAAAAATTTGCCAGGCCTGGTGGCGCATGGCTGCAGTCCCAGCTACCTGGGAGGCTGAGGCAGGAGAATTGCTTCAGCCCGGAAGACGGAGCCTGCAGTGAGCTGAGATGGCGCCACGGCACTGCAGCCAGGGCAACAGAGTGAGAACCTGTCTCAAGAAAAAAGAAATGAGAAAACCACGTCTGATGAAATCGAGAGAGACCCGACACTCTAGCATCCCAGTGAATCTTGAAAACGACAACAACAACAACGGAATTTATCAGTGGATGTAACTACAAGCTCCAGGGTAGAGGTGAAGCCAGCGCCTCAGTTGATGTTTCCTGGAATCTCTCTCTCGCTTGCCTCTGCATTCCTGTGTTGATTGCATCAGAGAGGAAAACATGGTAACCAGTAGCTCAGGCTTACACCCTGCCAGACCAGCAGCCCAGGGAAAAGAGCACATCTTTTTTTTTTTTTTTTTTTTTTGAGATGGAGTCTCGCTCTGACGCCCAGGCTGAAGGGCAGTGGCTCGATCTCAGCTCACTGCAACCTCCGCCTCCTGGGTTTAAGCGATTCTTCTGCCTCAGCCTCCTGAGTAGCTGGGGCTAGAGTGGCCTGATCTCGGCTCATTGTAACCTCCGCCTCCCAGGTTTAAGTGACTCTTTTGTCTCAGCCTCCCAAGTAGCTGGGAATACAGGTGCGCACCACCACACCTGGCTAACTTTTTGTATTTTTGGTAGAGCTGGGCTTTCACCATATTGGCCAGGCTGGTCTTGAACTTCTGACCTTGTGATCTGTTTGTCTCGGCCTCCCAAAGTGCTGAGATTACAGGCCTGAGCCACCGCGCCCGGCCCCAGCACATCCTTTTTGGTAGTTGCAGCCAAGTCCTGGAGTTGAACCTCTGAGTCCAGCTTGATTTACTTGCCTCTTTTAAACCAAATCCTCTGGAAAGGAAGGTGGGCTACTTAGACAACTAAAACCTAGGGCTGAGGCTGGCTTTATTGGGATTTTGTGATGTGAGTTCAGGAAAGAGTGTTTGCCCCAAGGAAAATCTGGGTGCTATTACCAGAAGACGGGGAGAGGAAAATTAGAGCGGTTCACTGCCATGACTCCCTAATTCTCATCTGCCTCTCAACATACATAGCAGAAAGCACTCTTCCCAAGGCCTAGCACATGTCTGGGACAAATTTTTTCGGGAGAGCGCTAGAATCTATGTGAGTCCACTTGACACCATAGTGCAAATTAGATCAAGGTACTCTTCTTCAAAAACATTTTATTAGCATTATAAATTACAAATCTGCAGTGACTACCACGTGAATGACGTCCTGGAATGTGATTAAAATAAGTTCAGAGAGGCAAATGGTTTCCATTCGTGAATAATAAAGAATAACATAAAAAACATAAAAATATAAAAAATACACCTTAAGGTGGGTATAATAGGCACAGCCTAACCATGGCCCTACACTTGGTATTTGTTTGTTACATTTCTTTTGAGGGGAACAGGGGCAATTTTGCAAGGCTCTTTAGTCATTTATCAACTTCAGTCTTTCTTTTCTCTTTTTCTTCTTTTGGTCTTCAAGGTGGTTTCTGGCAACAAAATCCTAATACAATTCTTGAGAGAGAGAAATGATGGAGATGAAAATATTGGGTGACAATGCTATGAAAAAGAGAACATGACGGCTGGGGGCGGTGGCTCACGCCTGTAATCCCAGCACTTTAGGAGGCCGAGATGGGTGGATCATGAGGTCAGGAGATCGAGACCATCCTGGCTAACACAGTAAAACCCCGTCTCTACCAAAAATACAAAAAATTAGCTGGGCGTGGTGGCGCACACCTGTAGTCCCAGCTACTTGGGAAGCAGAGGGAGGAGAATCGCTTGAACTTGGGAGCAGAGGTTGCAGTGAGCCGAGATTGTACCACTGTGCTCCAGCCTGGGCGACAGAGCGAGACTCCATCTCAAAAAACAAGAACATGACTTCTTATTTGATAACTTCGTTCTCAGGAATTGGGTGTAACCTACCGGAAACATAAGGAGTGGGTAGGTCAGAAAACAGAGGCTACAATGTAGAAGCCTAAGAAAAGCCCCAGTACAATATCAGGTTTATTATTATTGATGTGTGAGACAAGCCCCAGAGGCTGCAAAAATCCAATGTCTGCCTCTAGGAAACTTTCTTAAGCTAATGGATAGAAGCATGTTCTTTTCTTTCTCCCTATCAGTGCACACACATTGAGTGAATTTTTTAAAAACCACTGCATACACCCTACAGAATAGATTTAACTATCCATTGATGGGTATCTAAGCCATCTATTTTTTTTTTTTAACATATTAAAAGTAAAACCACTTTCTTAACACTAAAGTAGGGATGAATGAAGATTTGGTTGTAGTTAACCATTCAGCAAATATTGACTGACTGCCTCTTGGGTCGTGCTTATCCCTTGTGACTCAGTGTCCCCTCCTGTCCCCCCAGTTCCTCAAGACCCAGTTTGACATCTACCACCTCCACCAAATCTCCCTCTAATTTCTAGCTAATAATTGATTGTCATGTTTGCTCTCTTCTAATAGAAATTGGTCACTCAACTGGAATCCTGCTCTCCTTACTTGACACTGTGTCGGAGAGCTTTCTAGAAATGCAAAGTGGCCTTGTCAGTCCCCACAGATGTCCCACAAGTGTAGCCTGTCAAGAAAATTGTACAAGATCCTCAGGATCTGCTCTTGATTTCTGCTCTAGCCTTATTTTCCTGCACATGTGTCACCACTAAACTTGCTGCCACTCTCAAGGACTTCTATGGACTTTTCCCCTCTAGGTTTTGGTAGCCCTTCCTTTCCCTCATTCTTTCAGACATAAGGGTAGTGACAGTGCCAGTGCTACTAGCTGAGGATTGCTGACTTTTCTAGTCCTTTCTAAACAGATCTTTTGTAAATAAACTATCCACGCATTATCCTAATTTGAATGTGCTGTCTGATCCCTGTTGAGGCCGTGACAGATTCACCCCTCCCACCAAAACAACATCCCCATTTGTGCTGTTTACTAGGGTAGTCAGCAGCCACATGGGCGTATTGAGCATTTGAAATGTGGCTGGTCCCAACTGAGACGTGTGGGAAGTGTGAGATTCACACTGGATTCCAAAGAACTTGGTATGAAAAGAAAGAACATATATGACTTCAATCATTCTTATATTGCCTATATGTTACAGTCACATTTTTGGATGCACAGGATATATTATGAAAAGATAACTTTATCTACTTCTATTTTTTTTTTTTTTGAGATGGAGTCTCGCTCTGTCACCTAGGCTGGAGTGCAGTGGTGAGATCTTAGCTTAATGTAATCCCCACCTCCGAGGTTCAAGCAATTCTTGTGCCTCAGCTTCTTAAGTAGCTGGGATTACAGGCATGCGCCACCACGCCCAGCTAATTTTTGTATTTTTAGTAGACACGGGGTTTCACCATGTTGGGCAGACTGGTCTCAAACTCCTGACCTCGCGATCCACCCGCCTTGGCCTCTCAAAGTGCTGGGATTACAGGCTGAGCCACCACACTCAGCCCCTTTTTTAAGGTACTAAAATTTACTAGAAATTAGCTTGGGCAACATGGCGAAATGACATCTCTGCAAAAAAAAAAAAAAAAAAACAACAATAATAAAAATAGCTAGGTGTGGTGGCACACCCCTGTAGTCCCAGCTACTCAGAAGGCTAAGGAGGGAAGATCACTTGAGCCCTGGGGTGCAGAGGTTGCAGTGAGCCAAGATTGTGCCACTGTACTCCAGCCTGCATGACAGTAAGACCCCATTTCAAAATATATATCTATATACTAGAAATTAACAATGACTCATGCAGCGTGTATTTGTGATTCGCATTTTGCTTCTAATGTGCAGAGCTGTCTTACATATGTGAGTGATGGTGAGAACCGTGTCTCCTACAGTGGGCAAGTCTTTAATACTCACATAAAGGAAACACCTGTGCTCAGAAAGTGGAAGACCAAACACATTCTATGATGTCATGTTGGAGCTAGAAGGGTACTTGGAGCCCATCATTTTCCAGTTGAGGAAACTGGAGCATGTTTGTAAGTATTCACAGGATTGCATGCCTTCACAAGATCTTTAAAATGGTCTTTGTTTTGTTGTCTTTCTTCTGCAAATCTGACTGAAATACTTAGGGAACAGTTTTAAAGTATAGGAGAGCTTCAGTTAACATTAGATCGCAACTGGTTTGTCAATATCTAATTTCAGAACACAAAGGACGTTAAAGCTTGGCAGGCAGGGCTTGTTCATCCTCGTAAACACCCAGTGCTTTATGGAATCAGAATCTAAAAAACTCTTCAATGGTTATAGAATCCGTTGGGATTGGTAGTTCATAAACATAAAACCATATCCAGCAGTGAGTACTTTAGCAAGCCCAGAGTTAGAACCACGAGGTCCCCCTTGGAAGCTGAAAAAGTGAAACTGACTTCCACTTCCATGGTCAAATAGAGCACGTGAAGGCTGCAAAGTTTCTGCATGGAGACGCAGAAATGCCTCGTGAGTTTCCTTCACCGTGGACCTTGAGCCTATGGTGGGCCCTTGTTGGCACCCTCAGTGGTCCCAGAAAGCTGCCTTCACAGGTTGCAGGGGCTGGTAGGAAGCTGCCAGGCTGTGGTCCACATAGTGAGGCATTCCGTGGAGGCGAGGAAGCCAAGAAATAAGGAACAAATAGGTTTGGAACAAAAAACCACCTCATGCAGGTTTCACGGGCCACCTCCCTTCATTAGACAGCTAGGCGGTTTGTATCCTTTCCTGACCTGCTCTCCGGGGAGCGCACAATGAGGATATAGGGTCAGGGGAGGCAAGGGGAAGAGGAAACCGCAGTTTATGAAAGGACATTTAACCCCTTTGCCAGCGTGCGCGCGCGCACACACGCACACACGCACAAGTACAAACCTTAAGAAAATAGACATTACATTAAAAATTGGGCGTAGGGACTTGGAATCGGAGCTGAATTTATTTTTTAATTTTAATTTTGCTTTTGATTTGTGCATTAGCTTTTTTCCTGAGAGGTTGTTCCTTTCTAGGCCCTGGAGGACTGGATAGTCTCATACCAATCCAAGGGAAAACAATCGAAAGAGGAAAAGAAAACAAACAAACAAAAATTAAAACAAAACAAAACAAAACAAAAAAACAACTGATGGGAGAAAGAGCTCTGCTCAAAGACCCGCAGCAGACAGTTGGGTAGATAGAAGTGGAAGCTGCTGCAGAGGAATTTGGTTTGCTCCAGACAAACGGGGGCGTGGCGTGCAGCGCAGTACTGGGAACTGCTGCAAACAAAACTTCCAAGGGGACGGGGAGTAGGTTCCAGGCGATGGAAAGGGGTGGGATGGGGGAAGGGTAGGGCAACAGTGCCGAGACAGGAGCAGAGCGCGGGGAACCTGGCGAGGGTCAGGGCTGCGGAGAGCTGAGTCGCGGTGGAAAGCTCTGGAGGCCCTCCCCAAGCCAGTGGCTTCTGGAGTGGAAGTCAGGCCCCAGGGATCCGGCCGGCTTTAGCTGTCACTCAGGCAGCCCGGGAGCCGCCGCAGCCCGGGGCTCCACTGAAAAGGGGCGAAGCCGCCGGGAGGAAAGGGGCACCTTGGGGAAGGGGCGTCGCCCCTGCCGCCCCCGCCCTCTCCAGTGCCATTGGGCGGCCGCTGCGGAGCCCGCGCCACCTTTTCTCCATCCCACCCCGCCCGTCTGGCCCCCTCCCGGCCGCGGGTCCGCGCCCCGCCGCTCTCGTCCGGGGGCTGGTCCGGCCCGGGCCGTTGACGTCACCAGCAAGTTTGCTGCCCTCGGCGTCCCACGTGTGGCGGCGGCGGCGGCGGCGTCCCGGGAGGCAGCTGGTGAGCTCCTGCGAGCACAGTGGCGGGGACCGCTGACAGGTCCCGCGCAGCCCAGCCCCGCCACGCGGCTCACAGGTGGGGTCTGAGAGCAGTTTGGAGCAGCCCGGCGCGCACGGAGAGGGGCGGACGGCTTGGTACAGGCCTCTGGCTCCCGCTTGGGCAGAGGGACTCGGGGGGAACCTCGCTCCGTGGCCGAGAGAACTGGAGCCCGGGCGGAGAGAACGCGCCCAGGCGGGCAAGGGGGCCAGAGGAAGCCGGGGCTGGAGGGCACTGTCGCTCGCCGCTGCCTGGGGCGCACGGAGCACATGGGCCCCGCCGCTGCGCGTCCCCTCACCGGGACCCAGCAAGGGATGCAGGATCGCTGAGCGGAGATCTGCACCGAGAGGCCGTTCGGGGCCGGTCTGAGACGCACGCCTTCGCCACCGCCGCCAAGACCCCGATTCCGGCGACTCTTGGGGGAACCCGGGCGCAGAGCGCTTCCCCAGCTCAGGACTCGGGCGAGTCTAAGACGATGGTTTCTTAAGCACGGCACCGCGCTCCCCTTCCCGTCCCCTCGGCTGGAGGCAGGGATCCTGCGCGGGGGCCCCCGGGGCTGCGTTTCCCCGCGGAGCCCCGGCCGCCGCCTCCGGGGGCAGTTCGCACGGCCGCAGGGGCGCACGGCGATGTGGCCTCCGTCCAGCGCGCGGGCCCGCCGGGGGGATGCTCTGGCACCTGGCGGGGTCCCGGCCTAGCATGGCCCGCGCATTGCCCGACGTCGCCTCCGGCTAGGATGGCCCCTCCGGGCCCGGCCGGCGCCCTCCCCACCTCGGCAGAGCCGCTGTCCCGCAGCATCTTTCGGAAGTTCTTGCTGATGCTCTGCTCCCTGCTCACGTCCCTGTACGTCTTCTACTGCCTGGCCGAGCGCTGCCAGACCCTGCCCGTCCCCGTCGTGGGGCTGTCCAGCGGCGGCGAGGAGGCGGGGGCCCCGGGTCGCGGCGTCCTGGCCGGAGGCCCGCGGGAGCTGGCGGCGTGGCCGGCGGCGGCACAGAGAAAGCGCCTCCTGCAACTGCAGCAGTGGCGGAGGCGCCGGCCGCCCGCGACGCGCGACGACGGCGAGGAGGCGGCCTGGGAAGAGGAGTCCCCTGGCCTGGCCGGGGGTCCCGGCGGCTCCGGGGCGGGAAGCAGCGTGGCCGAGGCCCCGCCGGGGACCCTGGCGCTGCTCCTGGACGAAGGCAGCAAGCAGCTGCCGCAGGCCATCATCATCGGCGTGAAGAAGGGCGGCACGCGGGCGCTGCTGGAGTTCCTGCGCGTGCACCCCGACGTGCGCGCCGTGGGCGCCGAGCCCCACTTCTTCGACCGCAGCTACGACAAGGGCCTCGCCTGGTACCGGTGAGCGGGGCGCGCCCAGGCGGGGGCTGAAGGATCGCGGGGGTACTGGGCTGGGAAAGTCGTGGGAGAGCCCTCGGTGACCCCCAGTTCGCCCTCCTCCCCACTTCCTGCAGAAGGCGAAGGGTCATCAGTAGTTGTCCTTAAGTTGAGGGGTCTTTCGTCTCCTTCCTGGGAAGTGGATGTTGAGGGAGAGAGTGGGAGGGAAATTCTGGCCTTCATGATTTTCATCCTTGGGAATCTCTTGCCAAGTCTAGTCTCTTTCTCTTGCTCTGAGAAAAGTATTCATGTAGTTAGCTAAAGGTGAAAAAAGAAAGAAAGAAAAAGTCTCTCCTAAATTAGAAACCTATTCAACACTTAATAAATTTCCTCTCTCTTTCCAAGGAAGCCCATTTTCATTCTTTACCTTTTGGGCAGTTCTCTGTGGTTAGCCCAGCCTTTACCATCAGGTATTTATTTACCTTGACCTTTCGCCAGATAGTTGTCCTAGGTGGGAAGTAATATAGAGACTTAGTAAAAGTGTCAAGAACCAGAGAATCTGGGTAGTTTGGAAAATATATGTCTGTCTGAGCAAGGGAAAGCAACCAGGCACTGTATTTTAAAGGACGCTTGGTAATAACTTTTGTTTGAGGGCAAGGAATGAGTTTTGTAAAGTGCTTTTGATATTGGTAGGGAAAAGTAACTTTTGTCTCTGGACTGACAGAAACTTTTCTAAAGATCTTCAAATGATCCTCTTTACAAGTAAGGAAGCCAATTAAAAGAAGAAGAAGAAGACAAAAGAGAGAAAAATACATTGGCGCAACTTTGCCACTTTGCCAATACCGTTCAGGAAATAAGTCTTGCGTAGATCTTAATCTTAAATTCTCCAGTCTCTTCCAATTCAGACCACCTTTAATAATAAAATCGGCCAAATTCTAATAAATCTAGTGTCGCCTGGATTTTGTTTGCCATAATATATTGGCTTTTTTTTTCTTTCTTCATAGTACCAGTAAAAATTTTGTTGCTAGAACTTTCCATTTTATAAAGTTTATCTTGTTCATAAAATATGTGTTTTCTTTGTTATTTTAACTGAAACAATGTTACAAAAATTACAACACAATTTAGGTAGATTTCAAAAAGCCTATTAAATTAACCATTCATCCACAACACAGAAATGGACATGATTTGACAAGTTTATTTACTTGAGGGGCCAATTGCACTTTCAAATTGATTTCAAGAGCTGAATTTACAGTAAATCCACTCAGAGAGAAACGATTTGGCCCTAAAAATTGAATTTAAACATTAAACACTTTTAAAACAGTAACTTTCTATTTGTTGGAAAGAAAAAACAAACAACCTCCCCTTAATATAGATTATATATCACTTAAAATCATCAGCCACTTAAAATATCCCCTTGTGTTTCTGTCATTTATGTTGTATCCTCTGGGAAGTTCTTATAAAAATGACCTGTTGAATCTAGAAACAACAGGTCCTTCTTTTTAGCACAAAGGCAGCTCTGTTTTTTCCATCAAGGACACAAGAAAGAAGTGATTAAAGACCCCTAAAACTCTTATCTATAGCAGTTTGCATTGAATTCGGCCTCGTACCGTGCTGTAAGCGAACACATTTCAAGCTGACTGTCTGAAACATCTAACACTACATCGGGCTCTGAGGTGCCATTAAATATCGTGAAATATTTAGTACTAAAACCCTTTATTTTCCTTTTGCCATATAAACTTTATTTCCACAAAGCAGGATTGTTTCTTCTTATTCCAAAAATGAGTACTTGAGGGCCCAGTCTATCTGCAGACCTGGATCTTATTTTCTGTGGTCCTTTCTGAGCTCCTGTAAGAGGAGGAAGGTTCCAAAGTAACGAGAAACACAAGTATTTAAAAACTTTTTTTGAAGAAAGAAAGAAAAAAGAAAAAAAGAGTCATAAACTTTTAGGCCAATCTCTCCTTTGGAAACTAGATGCATGCTGTAAAGTAAATCTCCCCTTGGATTGTTTACTCCCGCAGAAGAGTTCTATAAAGCAATTTATGGTACTTACAAAAATAGCTGCACAGTAGACTTCATGGTTTGGTGAATTTAATTTTCTAAGTGTTGGAGCAATGTCTTTGTTTTACCATTTCCAGTGGTTTTTTATTGGATGCATAAATTTACGTTTAACTCAATTACATAGGAAACTTATTTTTTAAAAAATCCAACCTGTGGAGCCTGGATTAAGTGATTATTTAATGAAATTTCCCCACAGTTCTCTTTCATCTCGACTCTGAACTTGGAGTTTGATGTTTGTGAGCAAGACTGAAGCCTCAACTATGAAAAAAAACATTCTCCCACCCAGAATGCCACGTAACTGTTGAGTGCATTTTAGCTACTTATATTCATCTAATAGTTTAGAACAGGGGATTCAGTTAGACCTTCATGAGTCAGCCCAAACTTTGCAATACAGGATTTGTATCACATGCTTATGACCACATTAATACACACACACACACACACACACACACACACACACACACAGAAATAAATTCCAGATAATTGCACCCAGAAGTGAAATATGGAAGATTAAAACCTATATAATTATTTTTAGGTGTACACTGACATGGGAGAATCCTAAAATGTCTAGCCTTTTTTTGCCCAGCGAAATCGCTCAGCTGGCCATGATAGTTTGTGGTGGCAGTGCCCCCTACTGTCCTCACAAAGGGACAAATCTGCTGCTCTTAGCAAGTTCAAAGAAAGTGTCTTGGAAAATGAGTTTGTGAGTTAGAAATGCCTGTTGCTGAACTTGTTCGGTAAATTACTGTCACTGGGAAGAAAATAAAATACTTTATAAACTTTTTTGCAAGAGCGAAGTCATAAACCCTCCTTTTATTTGAACACATTTGTAGTAAAGGCAAAGAAAACGCATTTGTTATTCAAAATCTCTAGAAAGAAAATTATTCTTACTAATTTAAAATGTCCTAACAGACTTCCCCTAAAATAAATAAAACAAAGGCAAATTTTTATATGCTGAGAAACTCGACCCTGATGGAGTTTTTTTAAAAAAACATTCCTCATTACTTAATTTAGCAGACACGGTATCAGTACAAGAAATGTCTGTGGCTTGCATGACACCGGAAAGTAGTCCTTTGCAATGAATAATGTCCATTTCTCTTGTATGTACTGCTGTGGCTTCATAAAGAAAAGGAAAAAGTTTCCTTAGCTTCAAAACACCGATCTTTACTGGAAGTCAGGACTGAATGCCTCCGCTGTAGTTCAAGAGCAGATGAGCTTAGAATTTAATAAGGCTCTCTTCTGCTTGTTTCTATCTGCACCAACTAAAAGACATGCCTTTTTTTTTCTTGTAAGCTAAAAGATGTCTATTAATAAAGTATTTAAATATGTGTCTATATGTGTGTGCACATACACATACATCTGTATGTATGTAAATGTTTGGATTTGATAACATTTCAGTCTATTATTTTGGTACAAGATAGAAAGTATTTATTATCCAGTCTCTTACACTAGCACGTTTATTTCTTATATTTCAATTTCTTTTCTTTAGCGAGTCTGGACAATTTCAGCAGAGAAGGATGTCACTAGAATCATTTTATTCCAGCGCCTACAGGAAGATCAAAGATTGTCCAGCTCGGAGTTTAGGAGTTAGTGCTCCCCTGACTTCATCAGAATTTGAAATTTTCTGGCCTCTGATGATCATGGCCCTGTTTTTCAAGTCCATCAGAGAGGCATACTGAACAGAGGCCCTTTCGGTTCCTATGAGGAGAAATTGGCATTTTGCAGCAGCTGGGAGCAGCTGCAAAGTACCTCCATGTGCAGTTTCCCACCCTCCTGTACTGTGCAAGCCCTTTCTGTGTGAAGAGTTTGAAATGAAATCTGAGCCAAGGAAGCTGCAATCTGACCACCCATGCAAGGTCATATGGACTGAAGGCCAAGGGCCCTCTATCCTTAGGACAGAGGAAAGAACATTGGGAAGAGATGAGGGCTAGGAGGAGAGCGAGATGTTGCTTCGGACTCTGAGTCTACAGTACGTGTCTATAGAAGTTCTTAGAACCTGGACATTCCCCACCCAGTCACAGGTTGAGGAGCCAAAATGCTGTCATCTAGTTTGGTGAATGTCTGAACTCTGGGCTCATCCCCAATAGACGTAACCAGAAATGCAAGTCAATCAGCCTAGTTCCTGTGTGTGTGTGTGTGTGTGTGTGTGTGTGTGTGTGCCCTCACACATGCATGTGAGTGTGGGAGCAGACACCCAGAAGACAGGGACGATGATAGAATTTATGAGAGGAAAGTTATTAAGTAGTTGGGAAACTTCTGAGCAATATTGGACATTCTGAGTAGGGAACAGTTTGGGGGCACTATTGAGATCATAGTCCAGGCATTAAACAACAGCAAAAACACTTGGTAGAGCCTGGACTGGAATGCCTTGTGTGAGTGAATATTCCTTTAGAGGGATGAGATTCATAATATGCTCCTATATTTTATGTGAAATGCACAGACTTCTATGAAAATCCACCATGACATTATAATCTCCTGCCCTCTCTTTAAAAAGAAAACACCCTGGCCAAAATACTCATCTCTTGTAAATAAGTCTGTGGATTGACCAGGAAAAAATAAGTGCCAAATCTGTATTTTGGCAGAGTCATGGGAATGAAATAAACCTGTGCAATTAATGACAACAGGGGCCAACCTCACATAGACCAGATGCTCATTTCATCAGAAGAGTGTTGCAGAGCAAACAAAACTCCCCGATATGAACAACAACAACAAAAATGGCCTCGTATCTCTCCAGGACACAGCTGAACAATTGCAAATTGTAATTACCGTCAGTCAAATTGCTGGGCCCAGTTGGGAACTTGATATTCTTAGTTCTTTTCCTTAGGGGGAAATCTTCCTCCACCAAGTTGATAGTAACTTAGCTGAAAAAGAGCATCATTTCTTGGTATAGGTTTCCTAATGATATTAAATCCCAAGTTTTTTTTTTTTTTTTAAAGATGGGGTTTCACCATGTTGGTCAGGCTGGTCTTGAACTCCCAACCTCAGATGATTCGCCTGCCTTAGCCTCCAAAGTGCTTGGTTTACAAGCGTGAGACACCGCGCCCGGCACAAATCCCAAGCTTTTAGAAAATTTGTTTCTGCTTAAGTGATGAGTTGCAATTGTGAACATAAGGTTTCTTATTAAATATGTGCCTCTAATATGTAATCAGAGGACATTGCACTCCCTCGTCTTTGCATTTTATAAGGATGTCTTAAAAATGCTTGTCAGCACTTTAAAACCTTTGCTAATTTTAATACAGTTTAAAAATCTCTGTGTGGGGGGGTATTTATATAGTGAATAAATAAACTGTCATGAAGCCAAAACTTAGAAATTGAATTTATGAGAAGAAAGTTATTAACTCGTTGGGGAACTTCTGAGCAATATTGGACATCCTGAGTAAGGAACAATTTGGGGACACTATTGAAATCATAGTCCAGGCAATGCTGAGTTCAGTGAATGGAAGCATTTCTCCAATTTCTTGCCTTCAATGAGGCAACGCTTGAATTTTGGCATGACTCTTCATGCCCCTAGAAACATATATTTATCCTAAGATTGCCTGACAGTATTACAGAAATTCAGAACTGGACTGTTTCTGAAGTTGTCTGATGACAATAAATGTGAAACGAGACTGGGGAAGTGTTTATTAACAATGAAGTTTAGTCTTGCCCTTAGGAATTCAAGAGACATTCTTGCAAAGACTTCAACACAAATATTCACCGGCTGTCAACAGCCCTCTTTGAATGTGATGTGTAGCGCCACCTAGTGGGAGGAGGAGTCAGCAAGAAACCCCTAAAGGGTGAACTTTGAAAACCTCATCGTGATAAGAGCATATTTGCAGTCTCAATTTAAAAAAGAAACTTAAGCAACAACAAACACTTGTGTTTAGGTAGCCCTTATAGCAAGATGAGCTGCCTAGCACAGATAAGCTGCACTTTGCCTTTTTTCAGGCAAGGGTAATTCACTTCTTTTAGGCAGGGAGTTTATTCTTTGGAGAGAAATAAGAGATTTGGCTTCACAATAAAACTGAAAACCAAGATATAAATGATTAGGGGATTTATATTAAAAATGCCTATGACTGAAAGGAATACCATATGTCCCAGATTACTCTTGTTAGTGTGTTTTGCCTCTGTTTCTGAAAGCCAGCTTCAAATGAAAATACTTCCAGATGATTTTATTTCAACATCAGTAATGCAGTCCTGTTCCTTCTCCTGTGTGGTACAGGCTCTGGAGGAGGGTCCTGTGATTCTGAACAGAAGCCTGTTTAACCCTTAAGGCCCCTGGGATGCCCTATTGAGAATGCTGCCCACCGCACACGGGACAGCTTCAAGGTAAAGCGCTTTGAGAATATCTACAGGATAGGTGTTTCTGCGCCTGCAGTCCAGGGCCTGGGAGAGCAGGTTGGGGAGCAGGGTGGTGGACAGGTTAAAGGAAGACAGGATGAAAGGGACGAATAGGAACATTCGAGTGGAGAAACTGACAGACACCACGTTAACCAAGTGACCAGGGTTAGCATTCCTTTGTGTTGAGATCATGTTCCCTGATATAATACAATTAGGATAGCACCTCACCTGTGTGATAATCTTCCCCCAAATCCATAACCCCAGTATAGCCATGAGGAAAACATTAGATGAACCCCGATTGAGGAACATTTTACAAAATACTTGACCAGTACTCTTCAAAAGTGTCAGGATCATGCAAAATGACGGAAGATGTCTAAGCTATCCCAGATGGCAGGAGGTAAAGGTGAGTCATTACCAATCAGTAAACACGAGGATGCCCTTGAACGGATCCTGGGTCTGAACTAAGGTATCTGTGGGAAAACTGGGGAATTGTGAATGATATGTGCAGTTTAGTTAATAACATTATACCAACATCAGTTTCTTGGTTTTGATCATTGTACCTTACTAGGGTTATGATATACTCTAAGGTGATCATCTTGGGGAGTCTGGGTGAAAGGGGTACGTGACTTCTTTGTACTATTTTTCACAGTTTTCATATCTAAAATAATTCTAAAATCAAAGGTAAAAACAGCCAAAGAAGGCAGGAGAAGCTTAACAGGCGTTGGAGGATGAGGGCTCAGACTGAAATAGTGTCTGTGCTGATTCCCTTTTATTCCGTGTTTCTTCTTTCCCTTCCTTTGGAAGGCCCCCAGGATGGGCCCGCCAGCTTCCCCTCCCTGCCTGCACCTGTTACTTCCAGACATGCTGATTTTTCCCTCAACTGATTTCATAATCATATTGGCTCACGGCTCCCCTCCTACTCTCTTGTTCCCAAACCAAGCACGGAGACAGTTTCGTTTTCCTTTCTTTCTGTCTTCTATGGCTGGTAAATGTAAAGTGAAGTTGTGAGAGGTTCCCCAAAGCTTCTTATCATAGAGAACAAAATCTCTGCTGTAAATGACAGGTCTCTGAGGGCACAAAGAACTAAAATAAGGGTCAGAGGAAAATCAGACTTGGGCGTATGGTTTTTTTTTTTTTTTTTTTGGCCACAAACATAGAAGGAACAGGTGTCAGTAGTTGAAAGCTGGTTATAGGGTAAAGAGATAGGGCCAGAGCTGTAGACGCACCCAATAGCAAAGAGAAAAACCCAGTCCAGATTTTTTCCAGGCCAGTTTAAGAATTTTATCTGCTTACTTCACTTGTTTTCACCTTTGCTGTAGATACCAAAGGTTATGAAAGTTTCTGTAGGAGCAAAACAGACCTAGAGCAATTAATGCATTCAAGGAAGAGGCAGGAAGAGAGAAAATCCAACCTCCGCAACTCTGGAAGACCAGTATCCTTGCACCTTCTAATGATCGGGGTTTATTCCACTGGAACTGCTCAGCCAGACTGCCGGCATTATCAGACTCAAAATTCCTATCTAGGTGGTGTCCTGTCGTTTCTGCTTCTGTTTTTAAACACACAGTTGTTTATCTGGGCTTCTGGTTGAATAGAGTAATGAAAATCACCCTCAAAACATTTCCTTTGATATTTTTTACAACTATAAAAATAGTTTTATCCACTTTACATCTTTACTTAAGCAAAACAAAATAACACCCACTCCATCTAGAGATTCCAAGAAACTAACAGTATTTTCTTTCAGTCGTTCATTCACTTATCTTTATTGGATCCGTGTTATCAACCACTTTCGTGCAAAGGATAGACTGCAAATGCTTATGAAGTTAAAAATAATTTCTGTGATTTAATACCATTGTCTACTTGTTTGGCATTTTTCCATTTTAGTGAGTATGCACTTTGCATGCCTTTTAACCTTTTTAAAAATAGCAAAATAATTGGACCCTGCAATGTATCTTTGATGAAATCTATCACTTTAGAGGTGAGGTGATATTAACTACATTTGTTGAGGCCACGCTGTTACTGGATGATGCAGTATGTTCTGCTGTTCGTAATGTGATGTTATTCAAGCAGGTCCTATCATTTTCTATATTTTATAGATCAGAAAACAGGCTCAGAAAGATGAAGTAACTTGTCCAAGGTCATAGTACTGTGTACATCTTAGAACTGCTGCCAAACCCAGGTTCACCCACCTCCAGCATGCCAGTGCGTCACCACCGGGCTGAATGATCTCTGTGATGGTCTCCGGCAGAATTGCCCACAGGTAGTTCTTGCCTGCATGGCAAGCCACCAGTATCCCAAAGATGCAGAGGATTGAAAGGCTGCCCCATGTGGTAGAGTGACTTGGACATTCTGATCTTAGACCTTTAGTTGGAAAATTGGACAACACATTAGGGCTAGGTGTGGTAGCTCATGCCTGGAATCCCAGCACTTTGGGAGACCGAGGCAGGTAGATCACTTGAGGGCAGGAGTTCAAGACCAGCCTGACCAACATGGAGAAATCCCATCTCTACTAAAAATACAAACATTAGCTGGATGTGGGGGTGGGCGCCCTGTAATCCCAGCTACTCAGGAAGCAAAGGCACAAGAATCTCTTAAGCCCGGGAGGCAGGCTGCAGTGAGCAGAGATTGTTCCACTGCACTCCAGCCTAGGCAACAGAGTGAGACTCTCTCAAAAAAAAAAAAAAAAAAAAAAAAAAAAAAAAAAAAAAAAAAAAAAAAATATGCACCAAAATAAAAATTGGTTATTAAAGTGAATTTTTAAAAAAATTTAAAAAAAAATTTGTGAATTGGCCAATTATTTAAAAAAAAA
>CAUYQU010064465.1:0-39450 GCA_963574635.1 Cheracebus regulus
TATCCAAATATTTAGATAAGAAATAATGACAAATCTCCAGGCACTGTGGCTCACACCTGTTATCCCAGCACTTTGGAAGGCCAAGGTGGGTGGATTACTTGAGGTCAGGAGTTCGAGACCAGCCTGGCCAACATGGTGAAATCCCATCTCTACTAAAAATACAAAAATTAGCCGGGCATGGTGGCGGACGTCTGTAATCCCAGCTACTCAGGAAGCTGAGGCAGCAGAATCACTTCAACCCAGGAGGCAGAGGTTGCAGAGAGCTGAGATCGCACCACTGTACTCCAGCCTGAGTGACAAGAGCGAAACTGCATCTCAAAAAAGAAATAGAGATGTTAGCCTTGCAATATAAGGTATTCCATACATCCATGTATTACATGAGCTGCTATCAGCTAATATTATATTGCCCCTGTCTCCTCCTGGCAACCTTTGATACGTAAGAGTGAGCAATTACTAAAAAATTCATAAAGTATCACTCACAACTTTGAACTCTCATCAATAAAGCACTGTTATTCATCCACACAGCTAAGTATTTTGGAAACTGGATAGTTCTGAGTTTAAGAAATCAAGTAAATATCCAATTAACTGGGTGCAGTGGTGGGTGCCTATAATCCCAGCGACTCAGGAGGCTGAGGCAGGAGAATCGCTTGAACACAGGAGGCGGAGGTTGCAGTGAGCTGAGATCGCACCACTGCACTCTAGGCTAGGCAACAGAGCAAGACTCCATCTCAAAAGAAAAAAAAAAAATCAAGTAAATATCCCAACAGCAACTTTTAGCACATTTTACACTTTTGTATGTAAAATGGATTTTTAGAAAACCCAATATAATACTTTACACAACCATAAGTGCAGAAATACCACAATTACAAACAAGTGACTATGCCAGGCAGTGGAGATGAACAATAGATAAGATAGCTGACCCCTCCACAAAGACTGTTTTGTTGGACACTCTGCCAAAAAAATAAAAAGAAATGTGAGGCCAGACATAGTGACTCACACTTGTAATCCCAGCACATTGGGAGGCTGAGGCAAAAGGATCGTTTGAGCACAGGAGTTCAAAAACAGCCTGGGTAACATAGTGAGACCCTGACTCAAAAAAAAAGAAAAAGAAAGAAATGTAATTCAAGGATGTTAAAGGGTAGGAATAGGAAGAATATTCTTTTGTTAGATGGCAAACGATCACCAATGAAATACTAATAAAGATAAAAACAGGAATATTTCTGTGGTACAGTACACTACAGATCTATGAAACCAGGATAAAAACAGTCCCCCACTTGGCAGCACTGCTGTAATAAGAATTAATATACCTTAAATATGCTATAAGATTTAGCAAACAGTAGACATGAAAAGTGGTAACTCCTATGATGTTAGTTATAACTACATATTAAAACCTAATTGAGAAAGTAATTAAATTCTCTAGAGAAGTAGAGAATGTTTGCCTAATAGCGTTTAAACCCACAAAATATATTAGCAACAAAGAATTCATCTTGCTTTGTAGATATGTTTAAAACCACTTTCCCATAAAAATCCTATTCCTATCCTAATCTAGGATCCTTCCGAATTGTACTAAATTAGAAACCAGAAAAAGCAATATAGACTAGTAGTGCCAATCGGCCTAGTTTTGAAACACAACTCTGCTGCTTACTAGCTATAGAATATCTATTGGGCAAATGACTTCACCTCTCTGCTTCAGTACCATATCTGCCAAATGGGATTATTATTACCTTTCCCAGAGGTGCGCTGTGAGGAGTAAAGGCATTTCTATGCATAACAGAGTAAGCTAGTCACTCATTTCTTCACAGCTTTATTATCAATTATGATAATTGTCTACATTTATGATGGCAAAGTCCTAAAATAGGATGGAAGTAGATTACTAACAGCCATGCTTCCTAAATAGTAAACATTTTCCCCATCTGACACACTTGGGCCTCAGAGGCTCTGCTGCCAAGGAAAAAAAATAATTCACCCTCAGCATTTCTAACCTCTGGCAAAAGATTCATAGTCCTTTCCTTGGGTAGAAAAAGAAATTTTTAACCCAGAATACCAAGGATTGTTATTCCTCTTATCAGTTCCTGAAAGGGTACTGCTTTGACAGCAAAATGCTTAACAGCTCCTATGAGATACTTAGAACACTAAACAAAGGCAAAAGAAGCATTCTACTTGTAGACTGCTTCTTACTATGAGGTCCTTGTTTGGTTAACAAAAGTCTTCAGAAGAATTTAAAGGATTAAACGCCCCAAACTTGCTTCCAAGGTGTTCATGTAACAAGGAAAAAAAAAAAAACTAACTCATTTCAGTTACAATAAAAGAAGGTATTTATGGAGTTTCATGGAATGAAGCTCCCAAAACACCCTAAATTCCTTTTAAATCAATGATAATTGATTCATCATTCTCTGATTCAACTAACTACCAATGCCATTGATTATAATAGCCCCTCTCTGATCTCCAGTTATTTCACATCAATTACGCACAGTGCCGTTACTATGGGATTCTACAGCCAGCCACACTTTTGAGCTATCACTTAAAGCCAGTAACAGCATCACCTTCTATCAGACTCTGAGCCAGACATCTACTACCAACAAGCCAATATGTAATTCCACAGGCTAAACTGAAAATTTCTCTGGCCAAGACATTATTAGTCCAACTCCATAAAAATTACCCAGGGAGCCAGCTAATCCAAGAAGGCCCTACTGTATTTTAAAATGTTGCTAAATTTTAATCGCCAACAACATATGAAAAGCTTATCCAAAATAACCCCTACCCCCAACTCCATGTTCCAGTGATTTTGCAAGTAGAGTTCATGGGAACCTAAGAGTTGGAATTCCACAATTATGTACCACCCTGAGACAGTTCCAAATGGATACTCAAAAAGAGGTAGCCATTACTGTTAACTCATTTCCACCTTTGGTTCTGGGGAGAAGAGAATGTATTAATAGTTTTCTGAATCCTTAATTTGTCCCTAGCTCATTTAAAGAATTCTCTTATATCATCTTTCACAGTCCTTAATAAGAACAGCCCGATCTGCTATATACCTACACTAATTCCATTCACATAGAAGCACTATTGCTATACACAGTGCTGAGAGTTCTAGCCAGGAGGAGGTAATATTTATAGAATAGCAATAGTCAATAAATGTACTCAGTATTTTATCCAGGTGCTCAGACCACTTTAAATCTATGTGATGCCTAAAACACTGGCATATTCACAGGGCATTTGTGTTTCTAAGCCTCGAACCTGTGAACATATCAACAGAAATCCCATTAAGACAAGTGAGACACAAACCCAAACTGATCAACCCCAACAAAATTTTCTATATAGAAGAGTCAACAGTGTTCTCTTACTTCATAATACACAGGCATTTTGACAACCTCTGCCTCCTCATCAAACTCAATATTCTAATTAAGCTCCTCATGAGCACCCCAAAGTTTTAAGTCACTGTCTCACAACGTACCAAGAACAAGACAGTTGGATTTCTGGAAAACCATCCACAAAACTGATGCTTATTTTTTTGGTAGCGATCTTACAAATGGAACAAGGAACATAATATGCAAACTTATGAAAGTTATGTCAAGAAAAGTCAAAAGGCTTGTTCTGATTTCCATGTATATCCTAGAGCCCACAGAGTGGTTTCCAGTCTGACCTCACTGTAGATACAGAGGCACATATCAGATACTCCCTGAAGAACAGCTTGCTTGAATCCTAGCAAGGAACCAAGTGCCCACAGGTCTTATATCACATTTATTTTTCCTGCTTGGTAAATCCACAACATCCTATCATCACCCTGTTTTAACAACTTTTCACCACCCGTAAGTGAAACAAAAACTCATATTTTACAACTATATTATCAATATTTTTTCAATCACTGCTTCCAAACCTTTTTTATATATGCATGATATGATTTTTAAAAAGTGTACAACACAATGAAACAAATACACGCCTATTCTTGATTCAAGGACAATGACACAGCCAGGTGCGGTGGCTCACACCTATAATCCCAGCACTTTGGGAGGCTGAGGTGGGCAGATCACCTAAGGTCAGGAGTTCAAGACCAGCCTGGCCAACACGGTGAAACCCCATCTTAAAAAAATAAATAAAAGGACAATGACACAGAGCTCTAATGAGTGATCCCAGGCCACAGGGCTAAGAGGATCTATAATCCAGCTGACAGGTAAGTACACACAACAGCATACAAATTGAGAAGGTACCAAATGTGGGATTGAGAAATATATATTTTTGGTTTTGTTCCCATTTCCTGGCATACAACTCCTAAAATTTTTGGAATCTCCAAGGTGATGTATTTTTGGATGCTAACGAGTTGCTGATGACTGGCAGCACCTGGCAGCTTCAGGATGAGGGCAGGTGACCAGAAAGACCAGCAAATTAACTGAAGTCCAAAGGAGGGTTGTGGGAACCCCAACTGGGAGCTGGACAGTCAAAAGTTCTGAACGCCTTGACTTAACAAATGGTATCTGAAGCAGGGGCAGCCTTGTGGGACTGAGCCCTCAAACTGTGGGATCTGACACTATTTCCAGGTAAACTGTGTGAACTGGAGGACACCCAGCTGGTATCTGCTGCAGAAGTGATTGCATATTTGTTGGTGGGGAGAAATCCCCCATATTTGGTCACAAAGTCTTTTATGTTGATTGTTATTGTATGGTGTGAAAACAGAAGAAAAAAGTTTGAGTTTTTTTGCCAGGCATGGTGGCTCACACCTGTAATCCCAGCACTTTGGGAGGCCGAGTTGGGTGGATCACTTAAGGTCAGGAGTTCGAGACCAACCTGGCCAATATGGTGAAACCCCATCTCTATTAAAAACATAAAAATTAGCCAGGCATGCTGGCACATGCCTGTAACCCCAGCTACTTGGGAGGCTGAAGCAGGAGAATTGCCTGAACCCAGGAGGCGGAGGTTGCAGTGAGCTGAGGTCACACCATAGCACTCCAGCCTGGGTGACAAGAGTGGAACTGCGTCTCAAAAAAAAAAAAAAAAAGGTTGCGCTCTTTCCTTATATCAAAACAATCAGGTCTGACTTCTCCTTCTTTGCAAGTTTATAATATTTTAAGTAATAATCATATTAACTATACAAGAAAGCAAGACTGGTCATAAGTCATAAGTAATTTAACTCTTCTATACTTCAACTCTATATGAACTTTATTAGCAAGTAGATTAGAATAAAGAAAGCTGTAAGACACAGACAACTTCATAGCATGAGTACTCATTTGTTCCCAGGAAACATACCACGTTCATCCTTTACACAACAGAAAAATCAGCCATCCAGTAGATAAAACACTGGGTTCCCACTCCTTTCCAGATAAAGCTGTGGGCCAATTGTGTGCAAGGCAGTTTTGCTACAGAAATGTCTGTAGTATAATGAAAAACATAATTGGATTTTGCCTTTGTCCCAGGTTTGGGACACAGAGATCCTAAAACCCTTAGCATTTCCCAAGTGATAGGAGCATCTTTTGTTACCGATAATGTGGCCCTTTCAACCATACCTGAGTTTGTGCAAGAGTCTGGTAACTCTCAGAAGGCCCCTATGTAACTTCAGGATAGTGTCTGGTCACCAGAAAAAAACCAAGTGATTAGATGGTTAAACCTTTCAGCTACCACACCCCCATACACACACCTCCAGGAAGGGGAAAAGGACTAGAGACTTCAATCACCATGGCCAATAATACAATCAATCATGCCTACCTAATAAAACCTCCATAAAAACTCCTGAACAATAGAGTTTGGGGAGCTTCCAGATTGGTAAATGAATCAAGGGCAGTGTGCCTGGAGAGGTCACAGAACCTCTGTGCTACTTCACTGTCCCCTCACTCCTAATACCTTGCCCTATGCAAGGTCCTATCTCTTCCATTTTGGCTGGTCATGAGCTGTAACCTTTATAATAAGCCAGTAACCATAAGTAAAGTTCTTTCCTGAGTTCTGTAAGACATTCTAGCAAATTACCAAATTTGATGGAGAGTATGGTCAAGTTTGATAATGGGAACCCCCAAATTTGTAGTCATCCAAGCAGGAGTACGCATATCCTGAACACTCCATTTGTGACTAGCATCTTAATGGGGAGAATCTTGAAGCACTGAGTCCTTTAACTTGTGGGATCTGACGCTAACTACAGGGACATAGTGTCAGAAATGAATTCAATTGTTGGATACATAGTTGTTTTCAGAGAATTGGAGAACTGCCTCGTGTCAGAAAACACCCCAAGGTGTCAATATTGGAAATATGAAATAAAAATTTATTTCCATTAACATTTGTAATTGATTTTTTTAAGAACCAAATATATAAACAAGCCTAAAAACAATTAAAATAATTCCAAGTGAATTAGTGATAAAATAGCAAGATATGGTTTATGAATATACTTATCTCCATCATATATCAAAGTTGATTTACAAACTGATGTGAAAATATTATCAAGGATTATCAAGCCAGATGTCCTTCAAATGCCTAACAGACTCCTTTCAAGAACATCCTCTTAAAGCAAAGAAGGAGCATGTATGTCCACGTTATTCTAGCTCAGGAAAGTTGGACAGAGAGTCTACCTTCCTTCCTTTAGACTCCACAGTGAATCACAGTCTTTTGTTTTTTGACACAAGGTCTCACTCTGTTGCCCAGATTGGAGTGCAGTGCCATGATGACGTCTTATTGCAGCTTCCACCCTCCAAAACTTAAGTGAAACTCCCACCTCAGCTTCCTGGGTAGCTGGGATTACGGGCCACACGCCTACCTAATTTCTGTATTTTTTGTAGAGAAGGGGTTTCACCATGTTGCCCAGGTTCACAGTTAATGTTTTATTTCAAGCTGACTTCTCTCCACTCTCCAGGGCACACCTGACTACCTTATCCAACTGACCAATTACTTTATCCTCAAAGCAAATAATTCACACTACCATATTATACTTTACCTGTAATAACTCTGTGTTTTACTATGATGTGTCCTTAGGAATCCAGAAAGGCAAAAGAATATTTAAGTCATATTCATAATTTTGATTATATTTTAATTAAGACCATTTAGACAGCCTTCAGATAATCTGTTACTACTACATGGTGTTAAGACTATACTTTCAGGGATCATTTCTATAGTTTGTTCCTACTACATGGTGTTTTTTTTTTTGAGATGGAGTTTTGTTCTTGTTGCCCAGGCTGGAGTGCAATGGCACGATCTCAGCTCACTGCAACCTCCGCCTCCCAGGTTCAAGTGGTTCTCCTGCCTCAGCCTCCCTAGCAGCAGGGACTACAGGCGCCCGCCACCACACCTGGCTAATTTTTGTATTTTTAGTAGAGACAGGGTTTCGCCATATTGCCCAGGCTGGTCTCAAACTCCTGACTTCAAGTGATCTGTCTGCCTCGGCCTCCCAAAGTGCTGGGATTACAGGCATGAGCCACTGTGACCAGATTCAATCTGCATGACTTCTGACTACTGGAAATCAGACAAAACATTCCAGTGAATCTGACAATTCAGTTCTTTTCATAACAGCACCTGTGAGCTAATAGGAACTCAAATATTTCTTCAATAAATAAGGAATCAAAGCTCAAGTTTTTGATTTAACATCTTTAGGACAAATAGTTTCACTAAGAGACACAATAGGGTGTTTTATCTGTATTTCCTGATGGGTTCAATTTGTTGTTTCTTTTTTTTCCTCATTAATCAAAACACGTATAACTGGATGTTATGCAGGTTCTCTGAAAAAGTTACCAAAAGCTTTTAGTAGAAAAATGCTCCTAACAGCCAGGCACAGTGGTTCACACCTGTAATCTCAGCACTTTGAAAGGCCAAAGTGAGAAGATCACCTGAAGTCAGGAGATCGAGACCAGCCTGGCCAACATGGCGAAACCCCGTCTCTACTAAAAATACAAAAAAAATTAGCCGGGCATGGTGGCAGGCGGCTGTAATTCCATCTACTCTGGAGGCTGAGACAGGAGAATCACTTGAATCCAGGAGGCAGAGGTTGCAGTGAGCCAAGATTGTACCACTGCACTCCCGCCTGGGTGAGAGAGTGAGACTCTGTCTCAAAAAAAAAAAAAGAAAAAGAAAAGAAAAAGAAAAATGTTCCTAACAATAGAACTTCATGACACAAAAATTAGGCATCTTCTGGCTTTGAAAAAGATATGTGGCATTTTTAACTGCCATGAGTCATAAGACATGTGGCGATCTTTTGTATACTCCACCGACTTTCCATTTTAATGCTACATTACACTATATAATCATTTTTAAGAAATGTTAGGTAACAATTCAGTGAAATTTAAATTAAAATCCAATTATGTCACCACAAAAGCAAATAACCGAGGTAGAAAATGAGCAGGCATCTTCCACACAAAGGTAATACTGTAATAACCAGCATTATTATACTCCTCTTCCCATCCGAATGGCTTCTTTTGACCCTCATTAAATGATAACTCCCAATTTCAAAAACATTAACCTGTGAATAACACTTTTATTTTCTAGTGGACACAATTAAACATTACTTGCTGCCCATAAATGTATTCTACAAATTGAAAGTTTTAAAAAGTTGGACTAAATTAAAAATAAGAGCGTGAACGGCACTCACAGAAGATAGGTTGCATTCTATCTACCTATCTACTTCACGTGTATATAGTGCATGAGAGAATCCTGACTGAAATGTTTCTAATTTGTTACTTACAAAGACCCAAAAAGAAAATCGAAAGAGCAAATCTGTTGTAGAACATTATGAGAGAGAGACTTTAATAATTCAGTTAGTTAGATGATGGAACAGGAACAGGAAAAAAGGAAAGCTGGTTAAGAAATTATTACTGCTAAACGGTGAATGACACCAACTGGACAACAATATACTGGTCACTAAAAAGGTAATCACTAATTGGAACACAAGTAGGTCATCAGATTTTTATTATTAAATCTTGGATAACAATTTTTATTCACTTCTAATCCTCACCAAACTGACTTTTGATGTATAAATCTGATTTCCAAGTACTGGGAAGGCAATGCCCTGCAGGATCTGAGCATTCTAAGCACTGAATACAAATTTTAAAAGCTGGACTCTGGTGTGGGATTGATCTTAATTTGGCAGGACTAACTTGCCTAACCACTGGCTCCTCAACTTCACCCAAGAATGTCTTATTATTTGACATGGCTTTTGATGATCTGCAAAGATTAACAGGCCCTAATGAATGGGTCAACTCATGTTCCAAGGTACAAAGAACAGGTATTCAGTTTTCATTCTATCAAAATACCGAACATCCCAATAAATGTTCGTGTATCGTATGTGTGCACATAAATATACTTTCATAACCTTCAGTACTGGCATAGTTAAGTCAAAGATGACCAAGGCTTAACTACAATTTGCTTTCAGTGGTATTCCCCAAACACAAACTTTGTTTTTTTTTTTTTTGGCTGGATACAACTATTATCTGCAAAGCCCACAAATGTCTGAAAATGAGAGGTAACCTATTCCTAAGGAAATAATTAATGTAGACAAATATAATGGGCTAAAACTACCACATGAAAGGCTGATGGAGAACTTTACACTATATGGATCACACTAGCAACACCTAAGCCCACTGGTTGATCTTAACAAGAGCTACAATAAGTAATCATATGCCTCCTGATGTGATACAACAGGAAGCACACAACACCATCTAGGAAGTAAGTGTTCTCACCAAAAATCTGATCAAGTTTCTACAAACCAGTTAAAGGTAAATAACAGGGCATGAAGAAACATGTTAACCACTAAAAGGATCCAACCAGCCAAATTCAAAATGTATAAAATGTTACAAAATAAATTAACCATTTTTTTTTTAAACAATTAAATGGTAAGGGAAAGAGAGAAGAGGGAACTACCATAGAGTTAAAGAAACTTAAGTGACACATCAACCAAACACGATGTGTGCACAGACTTTGCTGAGGTCTCGACTTGAAGAAATTAACTGTAAATAAAGTATTTATAAGGCTTTTGGGGAAATGTGAACATTGAGTAGCTATCTAGTAATATTGTTTTGTTCATTTAATGGTAAGATAATTGTATCAAGGTTATGTATTTAAGAGTCCTCATCACTTAGAAGACATGTAACTGACATTTATGTGGATAAAATACTGATAATCAGAATTTGCTTTAAAATATTTCAGCAGAGATAGGTGGAGGGAGGAGGAATAAGACTGGCCATATGTTGATAATTGCTGATGCTATATAATGGGTACACAGGGTTCATTATACTACTCTATTTTTGAATATACTTGAAATTTTCTACTATTAGAAGTTTTCAAACCTTCAGTATTTTTTCTTCTAACCCTGCCAAAAACAAAGGGGGGTAGGGATGCGTAAAAATTTTGCTAAAAGCATCAGTTTGTTCTTAGGACAGTCTGTACATAGTCTGTCCTCACAGAGCTCATGGCTGTGCCACCTTGCCCACTAACTTCACGGTCTCCTGACCTACTAATCTTCTTCAGCTATATCCAGGCACACAAGCCATCTGAGAATCCTAGAGCAATTTATTCCTTGCATTTGTCTAGGCCAGTAGAGTTTTGGGTTTTCACTAAACATGTTTTCCCTAGTGGTAGATCCCCTGTGTTCCTAGCTTCATAGCAACACGAATCTTTCTACTTCGGTGTTCAGTAAGGCTTACTGGATAACCTTGATAAGCCTTATAAATGGCTTATGAAGATATAAATGGTAGGTGCACATCTCAAAACCTAGTGCAAATGAAGACTCCTCAAAAGCCATTTAATTTAGAAAATCATTCCCGTAAGTGCCAACTGCTTTCAAGAATTAGCAAAACATTATGGTTTACAACATGTAAACTGTGACCAGACCAAAGTAAAACAGTTCTGCCACTCATCAGCTATATGATTTTGGAAATTTTATTTAGCCTGTGCTTCAGTTTCCTCATCTATACTCTTATACCTACTTCATAAGGTTGTTGTGGGAATTAAAGGAGTTAATACAAAGTGCTTAGAGCAGGGCTGGACACACACTAAGAGTTACTTATTATTTCTACCACATAGCTCCTATACATGCTCAATCTCTCAAGAAACATACTTCTTCAGACTAGGCTCTAGATTTAATTCATCTTTAAGAATCCCATTGCTTATCAATGCTAATATCTTTATCTATCTAAGGTATATACAGAGATACAGATTTGTTAACTGTTACATTTGTGCCTCTGTTTCCTTATCCTTGTAAGAGCATCTCTACAGGGGAGTGAATACGTTTGTATGCCCTTGATTTTCCTTTCTGATTAATGTTCGTTTGCCAGTTCTACCCAGAGAAAATGAACACCAAGATGGAAGGCACAAGTTTTTCTTAGTGCATCTTATTAACTGGACATTTTTGCCTAGATTTGGAACTCATGAAACCATGTAGTGACAATCCAAATATTTACTACACCTTATTTGAAAATCATCACCCTAAATGTATGAGCTAAATTGAAAACCACTATAGTTGGTGATTCAGTTAGGAATACTCTCTGGAAACCTTCCATAGCGTTTCTACTCTGTCTCTGTTCAACTATGAAAGTTCTGTCAACATCCCTTTGTTGCTAGTAGTAAAGTTCAAGTGGCATGTAAATGGAAACTTTCTGTAATGGGGGAAAGTCAATATTTAATTTTCTTATCAAAAATGTCACACATTAAGCATCCCCAAATTATTTTAAGGTGCAATAGCAGTTAGAAATCTTTTTTCTCCTAGCAACAAAAAGCATTTTCAGGACAAATTCATGTTGCCACCATTTCCAAGGTCAAAGACAATTAAGCAACATTCTCTTTGGAATGGTATAATGTATAAGCATAAAGTATAAGAGGAATCGGTGAATCCTGATTCTGCCAATATATCACTTTTACAATTCCTGGGCTTTAACTAGTATAAAAACGTTTTTCCAAGCAGATGGACATCCCATTGACAATTTATCATGATCCCCACAAATAGTGATGAATATTGGATGTTAGTCTGACTTATGGGTAATCCTACAAAAGTTTCATTTTTCAACTAACTTCATTACCTATATATATAAACTTATATAAACTGTATAAACCTTCAAGAGCAGTAAACGACATTTTTGTTTCTTAGAATTGCTGACAAACTCAGTTGAATTTAGAATTTCAAATGATAAAATTTTTGTCACTGGCTGCAGACTTTTGCTACATAAAATGGGGAATCAGAAATTTAACCAGCTGAATTTTCTAAATTCTTAGTTTTAAATGAAGAATGACTTAACCTTCCCTCCACTCCTTACTTTCCTTGTTTTTCTATATTCCACTCCAATAAAGTCAAAACATCATCATTTACAGATACTTCTTAACAGGTCAGTAAACTTAGTTATCTTTCCCAAATTTCTGAGAAGATTCACAAAACATCCTTCTTCCTCTTCATACTTCATAGTTTCCTTTTTATTATTTCCAATTTAAAAAGCAGTTAAGGTTACTTATAAAAATCAGTCTCCAAGATGCCTCATTTTTTTCCTCCAAATATACTGATGTGCAGTGCCACCAAAACCCACCACCACCTGTACTCTAATCCAGCATAATAGTTCTGGAGCATCTAATCTTCTGAATAAATATCCTGTTGCTATGCAAGCATTTCCAACTTAAGCAATTTACCACTACCCAAAATATTTACAGCTCCAGAACTCTTCAGCCATAAACTGATAATATACTGTAGTTTAAAAAAAAAAAAAAAAAAATGTGGGGCGGGGGAGGAGTTAAAGGCACCTTTGTGTGAGAAATTATTAAAAAGGCGCCTTTGTGTGAAAAATAAATTATTAAAAGAGGATTTGCCAAACTCCTAGCTACTATCACTCTGATTATCACACAATTTGGTTACACATTTTCTTAGGAAAATCCCTATGCCCAAGGATCCTTAATGGGTCATGATTTTCATCTGAAAAAAAAAGAATTAGAATGCTGACATTAAGGTAAACTCAACTTTACAAAAACTATGTTTCTTTCTTTGTCTTTTCTTTTCTTTTTTTTTTTTTTCCTGAGATGGAGTTTCGCTCTTATGCCCAGGCTGGAGTACAATGGCACGATCTCAGCTCACCGCAACCTCCACCTCCCAAGTTCAAGCAATTCTCCTGCCTTAGCCTCCAGAGTAGCTGGAATTACAGGCATGCGCCACCACACCCAGCTAATTTTGTATTTTTAGTAAAGACAGTTTCTCTATGTTGGTCAGACTGGTCTCCAACTCCTGACCTCAGGGGATCCACTCACCTCGGCCTCCCAAAGTGCTGGGATTACAGGCATGAGCCACTACACACAGTCTCAAAAACTATGTTTCTAAAAAAGGGGGCTTCTGTCATGAGTGGTACAGACTCAATTGCTCTTCATGAGGAATCAAAATCAGGAGATTTTGGAAGAATGATTTTTTGGTGGAGTTGGGTAGATCATGAAAAAAAAATTTTCAGGCAAATCATCTCTCCTCAAAAAAATGAAAAACTGGTTTTATAAAGCAGTATGTATAATGTTCAAGGTTAGCTCATTAAAGCCAGTGAGATATGATCATAAACTATATAAATACCTTCACATGTACAAAAACATTACCTCCAAATGATAACTGATAAACTAATCAACCTTCTAAAGTAGGAGCTCTGCACTTATAACTCTACATTTGCAAATGGAAAAATATTTTTTCCCTAAAGTAAAGTAGTCTTACATTCAGACTTCAAAAAAATTCAGTGATGCAACAGTATTAAAAGAAACATGACACTATGGTCTCAAATAAATATAACTTGAATTTTATCTAAAACATATATTTAGAAAATAAACTGAAGAGTAGATAAATGCATAAACTATAATCTATAAAAAGGAAGACTGTGAGGAGCAGAGTAAAGTTTTACTGAATTTCTATAGCAATCTGGTTCTCAAATATGTAATCTCTGTTTGTGCATGTAAATACATACACACACATCTCCAATAAAATTCCACTGACTTGTAATAGGCAACCGTAATAAAGTGATTAAAAGGGTGATGCAGCAATATAAAGAGCAAAAACTACATGAAAGTCAAACAATGAAAAAAATTAATCCTTTAGAGCTTCCATTAGTCATCAGAATCATCTTAAAATAAATCTTTATTTGGGATAGAGAATTAAGCATTTGAAGCAGCCAGTACTCAGACTTACAGACTTGAATGATATCTAATTGTGTGCTCTGCCCCATGCCCTCCTACAACTACTGTATGATATATAATTTTTAAATAAATTAAGCATAAGTTTATCTGATAATTCTGAAATACCCTTAGAATAAAGGTGGAGATTCTAGAACTACAGTGTGCCGCAACAGTAATCAGTCCTTTGATGATTTCTAGCCTTTATTTTTAAAGAAATTAGTGACCACTTAAAGTTAATATCTGTATTCCAGAGCAAACCAGTAGACTGCAAACATTACAAATTTGCACTTCTAATTTTTTAAGTCATGCAAATCACAAGACCAGACTTAAAAGCATTAATATATGTAAGCAACTGAAACCTTGCACTAACATATAGGTACTGATAGTACAAAAATAAATAGTCAACTTACAGCTAGCCATCTCTACCATGTCTCCAGTTCCCCTCCCTGATGTGTGCACTCCCGTTCCCTGAGTCTTCCACTGAGGTCTGAGCCAGCGCGGACAGATCTGCTTAACTCCAAAGTAGGGTAGGCCCATTGCAGGAACCCTAAGACATGGTGTTCAATCCAGAAAGCAGTTATCATGAGACTCACAGCACCCTTTATGCTCATGCCCTCTCCTGGGAGAACAGCAGGAGCAAAAGTGACCAGGACAGATCAACTCCTGCACGATCCTCACCATGGTTCCAACTGAAAATCAATCATTATGTAACATCGGTGGTTTAACACTTCTGTAATCAATGAAGGATCAACTCTAGTCCACTACACTATGAGCTTGCTAAGGGCAGGGGCCTATTCCATTCTATTCCATTCATTTCTGTACCAAGAATCTCGCTTACTATAAGGTTTCTAAGCATTCAATATGTGATTCATGAATGAATGTATATAAATAACTGAGTTGAATCCCAAAAGCTGGAAAATAAAGAGGAGGAGCCCCCAAAGGGAAGAGACAGAAATAAAAAGAGAGATGTGAAAAGCCAGGAGAAAGTAGCCACAGTGTAAAGACACAGCGAGGGCAATGAAGGTGAATATCAAAGTTGGAATAAATATGCCCCTCCCACCACATCATTAAGTTGTAATAGGTTCTGCTATCCCAAGCCTTCATTGTTAAATTCTTCCATATGTATCAAAGCAGGCCACACTGCAAACCTATCATTCTATAATGAGAAAAAAACAGAACCATTTAGAAGATTCGAAGGCATTTTTAATTCATATACAAAGCTACTTATAGACACTGTATACTGTATATACAATCTTACTATACTCAATGTTTCTCTTGTTTTATATCTTCAATAGAACTAAGTTAGATAAAATAATAATAACGTGAATACAACTTAAAATTTTTTAAAAGTCAGGCCAGGTATAGTGGCTCATGACTGTAAACTCAGCACTCTGGGATGCTAAAGTCCGATTGCTGAAAGCCAGGAATTCAAGACCAGCCTGGGCAATGCAGTGAGACTCCTATTTCTACAAAAAAAAATTTTTAATGAGCTGGGCATGGTGGTGTGCACCTGTAGTGCTACTTTAGAGGCTGAGATGGGAAGATCACTTGAGCCCAGGAATTCGAGGCTGGGCTCCAACTTGGGAAACACAGTGAGACCCTGTCTCCAAAGTGAACAAAAATACAAGACAGTCTTTTTTTTTCATAAATTAGATTTTAGGTCAAAATACAAATAAAAGCTAAACACCGTCATGCTAAATATTAAGCAGACATTTTTAAAAGTGAAAGCTAAAAATTACCACAGTGAATGTATCAAAATTAAAAGTATAAAATAGAAGTTTTAACTTTATTACATATAGATATATATCATATATAAAGGTTCACTATGAGCAGGAAATCACGTCTTATTTTTAGTTGGTTATTTAAGGCAAGGGAAGAGTCACATAATGAACCAATTAAAAAATGTTATCCTAGGGTCTAGGTTCTTGATCTCTATTATTTATATACAATTACATCGTGGGTGAACCATTCAAGAAATAAATTTTTGCTAACTACATTTCAAAGAAGTCACAACAGTCAACCAGTGGAAATTAAGCACTCTCATTAAAAAAAAATTTTAAACATAGTAGAAATGTTTTTTCCAGGTTAGATTTTTTGCCTTTGAATCAATTTACCTATGAATGATACGTATCAAAGCATCATTCTTCTCCAGTTCATGAATAAATAACTCTAAAACAACCTATATCACATTTTGGGATAGTTTTATGTTAACTGGAGAGTAGTCTCCTTGAGATGAGATTTTTTTATACAGATGACTTTACACCGATGACATTTAAGTTTAAATGCTTTTTTTTTTTTTTGGCTGGGTACAGTGTCTCACACCTGTAATCCTGGCATTTTGGGAGACCAAGAAAGGAGGATCTCTTGAGCCCAGGAGTTCAAGACTAGCCTAGGCAACAAAGCGAGACCCTGTCTCTACAAAAAAGTTTAAAGTTAGTCAGGCATGGAGGCATGCACCTGTATAGTTACTTAGGAGCTTAGACAGGAGGATCGCTTGAGGGAGGCCAAGGCTGCAATGAGCTATGATTGCACCACTGCACTCCAGCATGGACAACAGAGTGGGACCCTGTCTCAAAGAAATAAAATAAAATGCAAGATTTATAACTTTGTTTTTAATATAGAAAGTCTATTTTGTATTATATGAAGGCTAGTGTCCTAATACAGAATAAGGATGGTGAGGGAGACAGGAGAAAAACACTGTTTTGTTTAAAAGAAAAAAAGTAAAAATACATTCAATGTATGGTTTATAATATTTCAATTTTAAAGCATAAGATCTCTGAATATAACGCTATACTTTCTGCACCACAATCTTAAAAGTGAACTCTCTTTAAATTGTAATTTAAATTATGGTTAAGTCTGAATACCTATATATACGTTTCTATACCTAAAAACATATTTCCATATTATATACATCTAAATACCTATATATATTTTGCCATTTCAATTTCAAGTGAAAAAAGAACAATTTATAATCAAGAACACCATTTTTTTAATATTTGAAAGAAGAATGAAAAATGGAAGCTCTTTTAATGTAAAATTGCCATGGTTGGTTAGCTGAAACAATAGTGGATACATTCCAAAACCAAGATGGATATGAAAAAAATAAATAGCATAATATCATAAAATTTGTAGCTTACTTTGTGCCTTTTCACAGAAGTTTATCTGAAAGCCTAAAGTAAAAAAGATAAGTTCCAGTTCATTTACTGTAAATCAAACAAACCAAAATTGGAAAATGACATTGCATTTTTACATTACATTTCGAATAAAATGAATTCAAGAACGGGTCAAATCACATTACCCCTACCAGAGACAACAATAACACATGAGCTTTCTTTAAAAACTTGGCTCTTTCACATGTAGATGTACTGTATTACACGGCACTGAAATCAAGTTTAAATTGTATTGCACTATCTGAATCTTTATTTATTTAATAAAAAGAAGAGCTATAAGCCCTTAGAAGTTAACAGTAACCTTTAAGATAGTTATGTCCATTTTTTCAATATTTTCAACCTACAAATACAAAATATGAGTTACTTAACTAGCTTAAATTACTGATTTAGAGTTACCCATGATTAATTACCATCTATAATTCAAAAGTTTTAGCAGTTCATAAATTGTGAAACTTACACACACATAAAACATTTCCTAGTAAATTAGCTAACCTCAAACAATAAGACAAAGAATTACTGAAAGGCGCTAACGTCCTTCTAAAATAGGCATGAAAAAAGATAGTGTCCCTAGGAATGAGAAAGCCAAGTACTTTAAAAGTTATAGGAAGAAAACTTGTGACTTCCCCTTAGAAACCTAAACACATTTTCCAAATCCAGTTGGATCTGGTCATACTTTATGTATACATTGTCTACAGATGTAAGTTTTAATAAGATGCACCCAGTAAAATAAGCCATTTAAAACAAAAGCCTTCACAAAATATTCTTTCAACCCTAGTTTAGTGAGTAGATTATCTGGTTAGTGGTCTACCTATGCTTGTGTTTATTACTGTTTTGGGGAACAAAATGGGGGAAGTAAACTTATAATAACTTTGTGTTTAAACAAATTCAATCAAAACTTGCAGAAAAAAGAGCTAGGACTGAAGGAAGGATAGTTAAACAGTCTTTCCTATCAGGTTACCAAAACTGTTAGAATTCTAAAATATCATCTATAAAGCAAAAAAACTGAAAAATGCTAATGTAGCTACTTTGACATGAAAGTGTCTTTGGTGCACCACCAAAGTAATCCACTGCTGACTACCTAATCACACAAATGACAATGCAGGAAGAAGAAAGAATGGAGACTTCATGGGAAAGAAATAGCAGGGCAAACCTAGAAGGTCTGACCCTGGTCTCTCTACCACTGAAGGTCAATATGCTGCCCCACCAAATGTGCAGTGGGAACAGAATTCAGACAGAAAAACAGAGGTGTATGGGTCTTCTAAGCCTAAACAACGAAAAGCCCCCTCCTAATGCACAAAATGAGCTGAGTACATTCAGGAAGAAAAGGGTTCTCTGGAAGTAGCAGGCAAGTCTTCCCCGAATCTCACTGGAAAAAGGAAGGTGAAACTCACCTTTTACTACAACTGGAGAGGAGGCTGGAGAAACAGCTTTAAAGCAATAGTTACTCTTTTCTTTGTAGCTCTAAATACAGAGAGAGATTGTAACTAGGTAGCAGAAAGAGGTGAAAAGGTGAGAGAAGTGAACAAAATAGTAATGTGGATGCTGAAAGGAGCAAGAAAACAAATTTGTAAGGTAGTTGAAAATGAAATCAGTTGAATGCGTATGTAAGGTTGTGTAAAAAAAAGTTACAGTGCTTAATAAGTGTATACTATATTAAAAATGTTAAGGTATACGTGACTGAGAATGATAGTAACATTCTATCATTGACTATCAATGACTGCTCTAACACATTAGAAGCTAAGCTCCAGTTCAAGTGCTAAAAAATTCTAAAAACCTGAAGTTCTGTCACAGTACAGAATCTATATAAGTAGCTAAAAAGGAGGTGGGAAGGGGATTAAAATTTTCAAAGCATAAGTACAGACTTGTTCTTTGTATCTAATTATGGATGAAGTGACCAGGTGAAAGAATTCTGGGGTCTCATCCAAACATCCATCTCTCCACATTATTTCTCACTAAGAAAATACTTGGTAACTAGCCCAGAGTCCACTGACAAGCAAGGGCTAAATTAACTGGAACACACTGGCTCACCTTTTCTTTAGTATTCTATAACTTTCTTAACATTATCAATTAAACTAGGTAAGAAGCTTTTTTAGCTAAACTGTCTAAACCTCTAAGACCTGCAAAAGTCAGAAAGTTAGTGCTTCTAGTACAGATTTGGGAAAGTAACAAATAGCTCCACTAGCTCATAATCAAAGAGCAAGGGTGGACAAAGGGGACAACCAACAATCTTGTGCAAGAGAAAGATGATGGGAAGGAAAAGTGAGGAAAACTTCCAATATCCTCAACTTTACAAAATGCAAGTTCATAGTTATGCTATAATATTCATTAATATTCACTCACTTATGTTCAATTTTTTTTTCTTTTTTCTTTTTTCTTTTTTTTAGAACAAGGGTCTTGCTGTCACCCATGCTGGAGTGCAGTGGCATGATCATAGCTCACTGCAGCCTCAAACTCCTGGGCTCAAGCAATCCTCTCATCTCAGCAAGTACAAGCGACTATGTCTGGCTAATTTTTGTATTTTTTTTGTTGTAGAGATGGAGTCTCAACATGTTGCCCCGGCTAGTCTGAAACAATCCTCCTGCCTCGGCCTCCCAAAGTGATGGGAGTATAAGCATGAGCGATCTCACCTGGCCCATATGTTCAATTTTTGGTCTCCCTTGACTCCGAAATTCTGACTTCCTATTCACTTACTTTAAGTCCTATGTCTCTGGAAGTACCAATCAGCTGAACCTGCTGATAGTAACTGGTTACATTTTAAAAGTCTTATGTGCCTCAGTTTTTTTTTTATATCTGGGTGAACTATCTGTACCCTGGGGCTTAACTTGACATGATCCTCCACTTACATTTTCCCCATTGCAAGTGGGGGTAAATTTGAGTCTTTTTCATTTTTCCTGGCCCCAGGCAAGTTTAAGTAAATCTTAGAATATAAAAAATAATATTTAAGAATTTAAATTCTTAATTCTTGACATTGATATTTAAGAATCAATATCAAAATGCATAGGACAGAATGCTAGTAAGCCTATAAAAGAAATAAAGCTACACGGGGTGTTTTTCTCCTCCTCTTTCTCTCTGGGTCTCTCCTACCCTCATTTCCACATTTGCCCCTTATTCTCACCCTCTTACCTCAATTTTAAGATCTTTCATGTGGCCATAACTTGAAACCTACAATTTACTGTTCTTACCAAATACAGTGAGGTAAGAGACTGTTTAGGATGCAAGTGTATATAAAAACAAAAAGCAAATGGTATTTGATAATGTAAAAAACAAAATGAAGCATGTTAGGAGATCAGAGTTCTAGTTCCAACTGTGAAACTGAAGTCATTTCACTTGAGCCCTAGTTTTGTCATTTTTAAAGATTATTATCTTAAGAGTTTGGAAACAGTGTGCCTAAATCTAATTTTGCTTGTGTAATGGCCATTACGGGGTTTTGTAGTTATCTCCATTCCCATTCCTCTAGGTTGATGATATAATCAGAGAGGGTCCAGGGCGAGGCATAAGTGGTTTCCTACCTTCTCAGTAGTTCCTTCCGATTCCCTGGACACTCTGGATTTTTCCACTGCTGAAAGTGCATTATGAACTACAATATGAACCCACACTAATGTAAAGAAAATCAGAGCTGCCTTACTGGGTCAGGCTCATAGACCATGCCACAGTCCTTCTTCCATCACAAGCAAGAAGGGTCTAGTTGTCTGACACCTTCAAACTTCCAACCTCAAAATTCTGTCATGTGCCTTAAACCACAGCTACCCGTAGTATATCTTTATGGCTATACTATCTAAGGTATTATCTAAACTTACCCTAAACTTGTATTTTCATTGTGCTTAGAGCAAGTTCCACAAGATTTATTTCCTGCTGGGTTATTTCTTTCAGATGTTCTTACTTGAGCTTTCTCAAACTTTATCAAAAGGGAGCCACCTTAAGTTAGCAATTCCAGGTTGTTGGCATCATCCAAAACCAGTCAGGATTTGATAAAATACTAATCAAATCCCTTCCACGATTTTTAAGTTGAAGATCTTGTCCTCCTCATAATGCCAGCTCTTTTTCTTCCTTTCAGCAATGACCACCTTATTTATTCTTTGACCACAAAACTAAATGCCACATTACCTTCTCAAGTCTGTTCAATGAAGCACAGTATACTCAGAGACAGTAACTTACAATTATGTTCCCCTGGGCAAGTATCTAACTTCTATGGGCCTCAATTTCCTCAGCTGTGAAAAAGAAAATAATATCCAAAAGAGCTTTGATGATCAAATGGGAAAATATATTTAAAATATCCAACCAAGAGCCTGCACTAAGGCAGGTTATTATCATCACAGGCATTATTATTCCTGTTCTCTCCCTCATGTGAGCAATAATAGCACCTTCCCTATCTTTTTGTGGCTCATCAGACCAGCTTAACCTACACAAAACCAGTCTTTCTCCTTTCTTTCCCAGTCACCTTGAGAGAATTAAATGGGAAGGACTCCAAACAGCCCTGGGGATCCCCACCCCACACTCTACACCTCTACCACAACCCTTCCTAGGCTCAGCCTGGTATCCTGAGGACTCTAACAACCCCAAAAAGATGGATATTCCCCAAGACAGGCATATAACCAGATCCCTGGAAAACTGCCAAAAGTATCAGAGGAGCCACTTAACATCACTTATTTCTTTAGTAAAGCCAGGCAATCAATAGACAGAGGCAAGTCATATATATATACATTATAGTCATAGGCGAGTCATATATATATATATACATATATATATCTCAGATATATATGTCTGGCAACACTTTTCTTGATTCCTCTTTTATAAATGTTTGAGCAATTTTGAGTAAGATGAAATACAATACAGCTTGAAAAAGCTGCTGTGATGTCCACTTTAATCTTCTTTCTCCATGAGGGTGAGTAACGGGTTGCTCTTAAAGAACCAAGCTGCATAGGATGTAATTGTTTTCTTCATTCAAAAGGCCCACCTTGAGCCGTGTAAACTACAGGCTAATCTCCCTTTCACTGTGTAGCCACAAGCAAGGCCAATCTTATGACTCTTTGTACTTGAATACCTTCCATTAATATAAGCACACATTAAACTCCCAACCTTACCAGAGTGTGAAGAGACAGCTGAAGATTTTCTGGAGTTGGGATATATATATATATATATATATATATATATATATATATATATATCGTGTTAAAAGGATTCTATTACCTTTCAAATCTGCACTGGTTTCCTGTAATTAAAGTCTTCTACTTACTTGGAGATTCCCAATCAAAATGTCTCCAGATTCAAAATGCCACTGTAAACCCTCCAGCAAGTTTAGAACATTGTAACATAAAGTGCACCATTCTTGGAGCACCAAGGCTCAAAACCATCTCAAAAGGTGGCTGGTTGCTTGGAGCTTCCGCCCCCTGACTGAAATCTAAAATAATATCTCTCTTCTATTCCTGAATCTGCATCACTTCTGGCAAAGATTCTTCCTTCAGACCTGAATGGCCAAAATGACTTAAAGAGAGCTCAGAAAACCATGTAGTAGAGTAGTAAGAGGAGCAAAGGCTACCAGTCACGCAGGTGGTTAAAACCCACCCTTACTGGAACAACTAAATGTCTATCCCCTAATCTATGAAAGGGACTATGCCCACCTACCCTTACAGATGCTTGTGAGCGTCAAACTAGGTAAGAACAGTGAAAGTAAGAGTTGTGTTAACAGTTTCCCTTTCTGCTTTAATCCTCAAATTAAAGTTTCTCAGGTTGTATTATTTGAGCCCTCTCCATGTCCTAGAGACTACAAACCAGACTGACCTGGATTATGCAGAATGGAGTTAGGATTATGACATCCAGACCCCTAAAAATAAGGAACCTGTGGGCTCACATCAATCCAGCTTCTCAAATGTCAAGAAAAAGTTACTAAAAAAGAAAGTAACTCAAAATACAGGGTTAACTAATATCCCATCTTCAACAAGTTTCAGCATACATTCACTCTAGTAAGGTATATTAGAGGACAATGTGAAAAAATATATATTCTAAAAGTGAAGAGAGATGTTTTTCCACTTTTTTACTTTAATATTAGGGTTGCTCTAATTTTTAAGTGAACATAAAAAGAAATGCAATCTGTGCTTTCAGGGGGTACCAACTTGCTGAGGTGGACTCATATGAGGTTGTTTTAAACAGTAAAAGAAATGTTATGCAACACACTGGGAAGAGCAAGCAGTTCTCGGGTTTGAAACTCTTCACCATCTGCACAATTCAGTTCTTTAAAATTAAGATAAACTTCTCCCATGGTTCTCGAAAACCAGACTAATTTGTAAAAACAGATAAACAGAATCAAAAGCAGGACATTTCATATACATTTTATATTCAAATACTACTGGGAGAAATAACTACATTTATTTTAAATCTTAACTTTTTCTTAACAGATATACCTCACCACATTCTAAAGTAGTGGTGTGTTTTCTAAAGCAGAATAAACCTATCATCTTTTTACTTAAATTAATATATAGAAATGCTCAGCTAAGGGTAAAGAGCTAAGGACTGGACAAGTCCCAAAGTTTTCTGTTATATACCTATATTTAAGACCTAAGAAGAAGAAAAAAAACTGCCTAGATCAGCACTTTAAAAAAATCGGAAGCACCTACAACATATACTTTGTAACTATTACTTGTAACAAGTATTTTACAAATGGCTCAGTGTTTTTCCGAATCAATTACAGATTCTATTCTAACCATTTTAGGAAAACATCTATTGAAAACTGACATTTCTCAGGTAAGAGATCTTTAAAATCTATTACATTTCAAATGACTAGTAATTACAGCAGCCTAATATCATGTCTAATAACAATCTGTATATACTTACAGATATTTTATAATATTCAAAGCATTTTCACGTGCATTAATAACATGATTCTTACAAGAGCCCTACAGATTAAGCATTAACCCTATTTTAACAGATGAGAAATTTCTTGAACAGAGAGTTCAGAAAAGTTAGGTAACTTCCCTAAAGTCACAGTGTTTGTAGAAAGCAGAGCAGTTACCTTAACCATTGTTTTCTGGGTCTAAGACCAGTGGTCTTTCCACTTCAACATCCTTTTCTTTCTTAAACATTACTACATGCTACGGGAAAGCTAGCGGCTACAGCTACTAGTGAAAAAGTGAAAAAGGAATGATCCTGCCTGTGCAATTTCATTAGAGAAGCTGTTGAATTCCCAACTAACTGGCAAGCTCGATTAATCAGAATACGCTATTCTCTAACATGCCAACCATGACACTATCTAATACTGTATTAGACAGTATCCGGTATAACAGGATCTTCTCTTTATAGGATTCAAACTAACCTAGCTAAAGTTGCTACGCTTTAGATTTGCCACAAGAGAAAGCTCAAGCCATGGCTAGAAAGGTTCTTGAATGTTACAAGTCAATTCCATACTTTAGGTTGACTACAATTTCTTAGGCTAAAGAATCATACTTTTCCACAGAATGAGGCCCTAATATGCAAGAAATTTCCCTATTAAATCTATCTAAATTAACAAAGTATTGATGAAACATTAAGAATAAAAACATTTCTCAAGAGTAGTTCATTTGAGTATTGTTTCCTCTCTCAAATGCAAACTTATCCTAATGTCAAATATACTTTTATAAAACCATTTATCTAACTTGGCAAACAGATTTACATTTTGTTAGTTTTAGTCATCTAGGAGCCAAAGCATAAGAACTACTCAACTTACAAAGGTTGGGTGTGTTTGTAAATGGACATGAGAAAAAAATGAGTCAGAAAGAGTGAAAACACTCAAATCTATGAGTAATAACAAAATTAGCAGCTATTCCCTATTATCTGAGGGACAGTGGCAAAATGGCCATATTAGAAGCCACAACTGTTAAACATGCAACCAAAACTAGATCTGTTGACTACTGTTAAAAAGTCAAATTCACTATGAATACATTCCAACCATCTAGCCATCCCCTATGAAAAAAAATGAGTACAGCAAATTGATAGCCAGACTTCTTTTATTTTTATTTATTTTTTAAAAAATTTTATTTTGAGATGGAGTCTTGCTCTGTTACCCAGGCTGGAGTGCAGTGGCATGATCTCGGCTCACTGCAACCTCCACCTCCCAGCTTCAAGCGATTCTCCTTCCTCAGCCTCCCGAGTAGCTGGGACTACAAGCATGCATCACCACGTCCAGCTACTTTTGTTTTTTTGTTTTGTTTTGTTTTAAGTATAGAAGGGGTTTCACCACATTGGACAGGCTGGTCTAGGACCTCTGATCCGCCCACCTTGGCCTCCCAAAGTGCTGGGATTACAGGCATGAGCCGCTGCGCCTGGCCTGATAGCTAGACTTCTGTTTCGTATCGTTCACATTATAATTCATTTGAGAGTCCTCAGATCAAAAAAAAAAAAACAGATTTGGAGTTTGAAGCAGAATAAAATCTCATCTAGGATACTCTGAAAAGACTGCTCAATAAGGAAAAGCAGGGAAATCAACACACTAGAGAAAAGGGTGGGACCCAGCAATATGAAGCTAAAGAAATTGTGTGGTAACTAATGAGAGGTTAGGGACTCACTTACTACTAATAAAAGGGACTGTAAATGAGACTGTAACAATATTGTCGCTACTAACAATGATGGCTAATGTGTATTGCATCCTAACTACATGCCAGGTCCCAGGCTTACTTACAAGCATTCTCAAGACCAGCTGTGAGGTAAGCAGTATTTCTACTTTCCAAGTGAGAAACTAAAGGTTAAGTACATTGCCCTTGGTCACAAAACGCATACCTAAATCCTGACCAAGGGATTCAAACCCAGGACTCCAGAGCTCTGGCTCTCAAGCAGTGTATTAAGAAAACAGCATTGCCCAGCCTGGACAACTCTTGGGCCACATCAAGCCATGAAAAAGTACCCAAGGTAATCCAGTATCCACCACAGTGCTTATCACGTAAGAGGATGTCCAGTGTCTACTGCATGAAACATTCCTTATGTCCCACAACTGAATCCTACTGTTTCAAAGAGCATGGTCATTAACAACTCTCAGAAAGGAAGTTTTTTGAGTGGCAAGTATAACCAGATTGGGGGAGAAGGAATGGAAGGACATCAAACATCTTCTAAGGCCCACTCTGTAAAGTCTGATCTAAAGGAAAAGAAGATCCTTGGTAGATGAAGTATGGTACGGGAGGTATGACTCTTAACTGAACAAAACAAAACAAAAAAAACCCTAAATTGCTGCTTAAGATCAAGCTGTATAACTCAGACTGTGCTAGAAAAGATCCTGAGAATTTCAAGCACTTCTCTTCATTCTGACAAATCAAAAGAGTTTCAAAAACAAGATATAACTAACAAATTCCTAAATCAATCAAGACTAGACACAGTATGGATACAAAAGAAAATTCAGCAATAATTCAAAGAGAGGTCTTAGGTCCTTTTCCCATCTAAAATGTGTTCTGCTTATTAGAAAAGTTTAGTTTACTGGGTATCAACATACAAGGGTTGAAGAGAAGGGAGAGCATCAGAAACATTTCTCACCACACGTCTTAAGAGTTCCTAGAACACTCTGAGCCCTTCCCTGCTTTGGAACCTTCATACACACTGTTCCCTCTGTCTAGAACTGCCCTCCAGTAAAAGATAGGTTTCCAGACAAGCCCTCTCTGACCATCTTATCAAGCGGACTGCCCTCTATTATCTTCTATCGCAAAATCCAGCTTGTTACCTTTATTACTTTCCCAACTAGGAATTTTTCATGCTTAGCTAAATAGCCTTCCCTCCCCCATCTTCACAGGAGGATAACCTCCATCAGGGAAGAGACTGTCCAATTCTCTACAAACTCAGCATAAGAGTTCTATGCAGATGCTCACTACATACTTTTTGAACCAAAAAAAAAAAAAATTGTACCCAGCTATTTCAAACTGTCAGCTTCCCCACCAATAAAACAAACAAACCACCTTCTTTCTATAAGCTTGTTAAGTAACCCATCTGGAACAAGAAATACAATCCAAAATTGTCATTTTGCCATTTCATTTCCCCCCACTATCACCTAGATGGTAAAGCCAATCTTACACTTCATCAGTATAATGTGCTGTACAACACAGTGGGCATCCAATAACTAATTCAATTTGAATGAATTATCTTAGGCCTGCACAGAAAGTGTCCTCTAAGCTCTGACATCATCCTGCCTATATATCTATCACTGGTTTTTATGTATATTAAAATTATCTCATGGCCAGGGTGACAGGGATGTAAATAAAATCCTGTCTCTTCTTGAACTATGACATGCTCTATAAACATGAAATAGTCAATAAATGTCTGTTGAACCTAACTAAATACAAGAAGCCCTTTAAGAAGAATGCAATCAAAAAGTAACCGTGGTCACACTGACTACCAAAGATACTCCGACCCTTATTCTGTTACCTATTCAACATAAGCAGTTTGCTAAAGTTGTCAAGAGATTTCTGAGAGTCCCTGTCTTAAAAATAGCATTACTACTCAAAATTCCCCAGTAAATTTAAGGAAATGGTGCCCAACAGGCTCGGGCCTGATATTTTAACAACACCCCCTGTCAAGAGCCAGAGCTAATAGGCATTCCCAGTGGGAAAAGCCATTAATTAGCAGAGCTGCCTCAGATGTCCAGACACGACAGTATCACTTTGACCCCTGTCTATTTCCTGTATCTCTCTATTTAAAACGAATTCAGTCTTCTGTTCTTTTTTTCCCTTCCTGCTAACACAGAAATCCCTGGCCTGGAACAAAATGCCTCTCCCAAGCCAATGGCAGCCTACCTACCTACCTTACAGGTGGCACAGGACTGAACAACTCGCCCCCCACCCCCATCCCTTCCAGCGCACAGAAACCCTGCAAAAGTTTGAAAATGCAGGTTCCAAGAGGCCCGCGGAGCCCGAGGTCAGCTCGGTGGTCTGGCTCCAGCTGTGCCCGGCGAGAGCCAAGATGGCCCTGAGCGGGGCCCACTGCGGCGACCGGGCCGAGGGGCGCCGGCCGGGGCCGCTGTCTCCGTCGCCTACCTGAGCGGCGTCAGGGACCGGGAGCCAGGCCCGGTGGCCCTCCCACCCCGCCGCAGCCCCGGGCCGGCGCGTTCCCGGAAACCGGGGCCGGGCGGGCGCCAGGTAAGCGGCGGGCGCGATGGGGGCGGCCGCGGGGGCGGTCCCGGGCCAGGTGGGCCCCGCGGGCCGGCGGGGAGCCCGGCAGGGCCCAGGGTCCAAGCGCAGGCAGAGGCCGAGGCCGGGGCCTGTGCGGGCCGAAGCCCAGATCCAAGCCGGGCCGGAGGCGGCCGGGAGCCGGGCGGGAAGCCGGGGAGGGAGAGAGGAAGACGCCGGCGGCTGCCGTAGCTTCCTCAGCCGGGTCCGGGGGCGTCCGCTGGGGCAGGCCGCGACGACGCGGGTTGCCACGCGAGGGGGCTGGGGTCTCGGCGCGGCCGCGTTCCTTACCCTGCATGCTGCTGACTGCCGGGTGGCCCGGCGCCGGGGACCCTACGGGGCCCGGGGTGCCGCTGCCGCTGCCGCCCCCGGAGCCGCCGCCGCCGCTCGGGCTCGGAGCCGCCATTGTTGGGAGTGAAGAGCCGAGCGGCACCGCGGCGGCTGCAATGCAGCAAGCTCGGCCTCTCGCACGGCCGAGGGGCGCGGCTTGGCGGTGTTGGCTCCGCCTCCGGCACGCCCCGGACACGCCTCTGGACACGCCCCCGCCCAAGCCCGAGGCGCTGCCTGAGCCAGATGCTGAGCTGCAGAACCGCCAGTCTCCGGGTGCGCGACCTGGGAAGCTGACAGCCGTCTTGGACCAGGACTGCGGGCCCGCAGGGCCTAAAGTAGTTTGCAGAATTAAAAATCTTTCTGCTTTTGGGGGGAGAGAGGGTACACAGCTTTCATCATTCTCATGGCAGTATGTGAATCCCGGAAGTCCCCCTTCTTGGAATCGCAGAACCCAAAGTCAGAATAGTAAAGCTGGAAAGGATCCCAGAGATCCCTTTCTCCTCCAGTCGCTAACGCATCGCTTCCAGAGGGAAGTTACCTGTAGCTAGGTTACAGTCTGGAGCTCCTCTTAAGCTCAATACCCCAACCCTCTACACTTCTCTGAGGGGAAGGGGGAGTCCTAAGGGTTACTAACCAAAGTGCTATCCGTGGAGCCATCCCAAAACTACTGAATTAGAGGCTACATTGTAACAATACCGCCAGGTAATTCACATGCTCATTAAATTTGAGAAGCATATCTTTAAGTACCCAACACTCTCCAGCCTCCTGAAATAATACTATCTACAGCACCATCTTCCGCTAAAGGCAGACTGGATTCCCGCCCCCAAATCCTTTACATCTTGTGTAAGACTAGCCATAGTCATTACTGTAAGTTACATAAAATGACAACCCCAAAAAACAATATGAGGTTTCTTCCATTGCTTTGCACAGAGACTTTTATTTTAGAAGACAGTAGCTAAAAGAAGAAAACTCGTTCTTTATGAGGCTAGCATTTGAGAGCCAACCAGAATGTACTTGAAATGGTAAGACATGGGTTTCTAGCCAGGCAGTCTTGCCTAAAATAGAATGACCAGCTATCCTACATCCCAAAGAATCTAAGCCATGGAGATGGACATTTTCTGCCATTTAGAAGCATTGTGTGATCTATGCCTAGACTTCCTTCCCCAAACTCCTTCCACCCAGACCTTATTTGATGATGAGAGTTCCTCACAGCATGTTGAAAAAGTGTCCTAGGTCAAAATAGTTCTGCCTTCTTGTTCCAAACCCAACTTCATCCATCACCTTGATTGCTCAGATCCTAAAAGTGACTAGCCATAAAAGTCAAGTGGAGAGGCATTAAAGGCAAACTGAAGGTGAGAGCAGGTAGATGTACTTAAGTGGAGAACCTGCCAGAATTCTCCTCCTTGTGCCTAGCTGACTGCTAAATATCTCCAAGTCCAGGTCTTATAAACATCGCTGGATTCTCATCAGGAAATCAGTTGCCCACCCTGCTCTTTATGCTCCTAGGGCATCCTAAATGTGAGGCCCTGGAAGGGGAAATCTTATAAGAACCCAAAAGGAAAGATTCCCATCCAAATTATTCAGCTCAGGCTGGCCATGGTGGCTCACCCTTGTAACACTTTGGAAGGTAGAGTCGGGCAGATCACTTGAGCCCAAGAATTCAAGACCAGCCTGGCCAACATGGTGAAACCCAGTCTCTACAAAAAAAGATTTTTTAAATGAGCCAGGCATGGTGGCAACTGCCTGTAGTCCAGCTACTCAGGAGGCTGAGATGGATCACCTGAGCCTGGAGAGGTCAAGGTTGAAGTGAGCAGTAATGGCACTACTGCATTTCAGCTTGGGTCACAGAGTAAGACCCTGTCTCAAAAAAAAAAAAAAAAAAAAATAGCTCAGAGTACAGGCTAAATTTTCTGTCTACATCTTCTCCATGGTGCAGATGGGAAGAAAAACAATAAATGACAAAGAAAAGGAGAAGCTATAAGGGGATCCCTAACATTCTCTTCTTTTAAGGTACAGCTTGAAAAATGGCTTTCTTTTCTTTGGGGTTTATATTTTAGTACCTGGAGACATAAGTATAAAAAAGTCAAATCAAATACTTTTTTCAAAACATCAACGCAACTTGCCAATGATAAGAATAGATGGGTGAAGAAAAACAGGGAGCCCTTTCCATACCCCCAGCAGGAAGAGAGTTTTATATTTCTTTTGGCTTGGCCACTTCGGCATACAGGGAAAAGGCTTCAACAGCCCCATAGTCAGCTGGTAAATGTCTCAAATGTAGTCTCCTATCATCATCAGGCTCTAGATGCAAGATGATCATATACCAAATAGTTCTACTGGAGCGATTTTCAGATCCTTTATTCCAGTACTTGCCAGTAGATTTCCGAACCAGTTCCTGTGATCTAAATGTCACCCTTGTGTGTGTCTCAGTTCTGTTTTCCTCTTCCTTGGGGCCTGGAATGGTGCCAAGAAATGGCTTGGAGGATTTTAAGTTTTACCATTCCCATAAGCACCATGAACATCTTACTTCCATTCTTTAATGTGCACAGTTGATATATTTACAGTCTTGTGTAATGGGCTGTAAGCCCCCTTTTCTAATTATACATATTTCCTTAATAAGATTTTTTTTTTAATTTTTTATCTATGAGACAAAGTCTTACTCTGTCGCCAGGCTGGAATACATTGGCACCATCACAGCTCACTATAGCTGGGACCTCCTGGACTCAAGCAATTCTCCCACCTCAGCCTCCTGAGGAGCTGGGACTACAGGCATGCACCACGCCGAGCTAATTTTTGTAGAAACAGAATCTCACTATGTTGCACAAACTTGTCTCAAACTCCTGGCCTCAAACAATCCACCCGCCTTAGCCTCCTAAAATGCAAGAATTATAGGTGTGAGCCACTGTGACTGGCCTTCACTAAGAATTTAATATATATTAATAGAAATCTTAGAAGCAGCACTACAGATTAGGCAACTACTAGAAAATTAATTTACACACACACACACACACACACACATCCAATATTGTAAATAACAGGTATAAAAGAAGGCTGGGGGTGTTGGTTCACGCCTATAATCAATCCCAGCATTTTAGGAGGGCAAGGCTGGTGGATCACTTGAGTTCAGGAGTTAGAGACCAGCCTGGCCAACATGGTGAAACCACATCTCTACTAAAAATACGGAAAAAAAAAATTAACCATGTGTGGTGGCTGGCACCTGCAGTCCCAGCTACTAGGTGGGCTGAGGCAGGAGAATCACTGGAACCTGGGAGGCAGAGGCTGCAGTGAGCCAAGATTGTGCCACTGCACTTAAGCCTGGGCAACAGAGCAAGACCCCATCTCTAAAAAAAAACAGAAAGAAAATTAAAAATATATACACACATTCACACATACGTGAAAACATTCAACCTAGCAAATTCATTAAGGGAATTGTGAAATTGAATTAAAAGAGAAATTCAATGAATATATAGCTAATCATATTTTTTGTCTGATAATATCTAATTCTGAGTTTGTGATAAAACTGATGTATACTTGCATTGTTGTTCGTATCCTAAACTAGAAAGGTAAGAGCCAATAATTAGATCTGCATATGAGAAAAACAAGAAAGCACTTTGATTTGTTCAAACTGAGGAAGCTGTGTATGAGCTTTTTAACTTTTTCTTATGCTCACATTTCTCTTACATGTTCGTGTTTTACGATTTGTTATGGACTAAATTGTGTTCCCCCTCCAAATTTATATGTTGGAGACCTAACCCCCAGCATCTCAGGATGTGATTATATTTGGAGATACGGTTTTTAAAGTAAAAATGGGCCCTAATCCAATATGACTGGTGTCTTTATAAAGAGATTAAGATGCAGATACACAGAGTGAGAAGATGATCATCTAAAAGCCACAGAAAGCGTCCTCAAAGGACACCAACTCAATATATTTCTGTTGTTTATTGGTTTTCTTGGTACTTTGCTATGACATCCCTAGCAAACTAATACACAGTTTGGAAAAAATGAATTGCTTAAAAAAAGTTAACTTTTTTGGTAGTAATGGTGGTAGCTGGCATAATCATGGGGGAGACGAGAAGGCAATTAAGCAATACGTATGAATAACCACCAACTTAACATTTATAAGATGTCTTTGAGGAAATCCCCAAAAGGACCTGAAATGATCTTGTCTTCCCACTAGAGTAAATGAAAATAACAAATTAAGATAATTGCTAAAAGGAATGTATGGCAATATCAAAGTGCCCCATCCTGAAAGAGTCCGCAGAGAAAGACTAACGTCTATGTATTCCTTGCTTAGAGAACCTTTATTGAGAAATCTAGCTTGCTTGTTCTTTTTGATTCATATGTCAATGGTTAAATTAAGAATACTTTTTTTTTTTTAAATGAAGTTTCACTCTTGTTGCCCAGGCTGGAGTGCAAGGGCGTGATCTCGGCTCACTGCAACCTCCGCCTCCCAAGTTCAAGCAATTCTTAAGTAAATTGCAGAGATCAGTATTATGTTGTCTTAAATACTGCAGCACTCAAAGGTTAGCTAGAGTTTGATATTTGTGTTGTTTTTGTTTTTGTTTTGTTTTGTTTTTTGAGACAGGGTCTCACTCTGTCACCCTGGCTGGAGTCCAGTGGTGTGATCTTGGCTCACTGCAACCTCCGCCTCCCGGGTTCAAATGATTCTCCTGCCTCAACCTCCCTAGTAGCTGGGATTACAGGCATGCACCACCACGTCCAGCTAATTTTATATTTTTAGTAGAGATGGGGTTTCTCCATGTTGGTCAGGCTGGTCTCGAACTCCCGACCTCAGGTGATCCGCCCGCCTTGGCCTCCCAAAGTGCTGGGATTACAGGCATGAGCCACTGCTCCTGGCTTCAAAAAAAAAAAATCTTTTACTTCACATTCCAAATAAAGAAAAAGTAATTTACAACTACATTTCAACTTGGGACCCCAGTTTCAGCCTCTGGGAAAGAAACAAGAAGGGTCAGACACCTCTATTTGGATGGAACCAGATATTCCATGTAGCTTCAGCAATTGTCTTTGACCAAAATGCCCACCTTCAAATTGCCCAGACCTCAGGACCAGGCCAACCAATGACTGATGTCACCTCTTTAGGCAGAAGGCTGCAAGCTCTGCAGGTTTCTGGATATCATTTGAGCATTGCATTTCATTGGAAATTACAGGGACTGTGAGAAACTTCGACCAGTTCATGCCATTAAAGAACCAAAGTTTCAACTGGTTCAGATAAAAGACAATATTACTAATTTTGGGGGGGGGATGGGGAAGAGTCTGTTGCCCAGGCTGGAGTGCAGTAGCATGATCTCGGATCACTACAACCTCCACCTCTGAGTTCAAGTTATTCTCATGGCTTAGCTTCCCAGGCAGATGAGACTACAGGTGTGTGTCAACTTGCCCAGCTAATTTTTAATTTTTTTTAGTAGAGACAGGGTTTCACTGTGTTGCGCAGGCTTGTCTTGAACTCCTGGCCTCTAGTGATCCCCCCACCTTGGCCTCTCAAAGTGCTGGCATTACAGGCATGAGCCACCATGCCAGGCCAATATTGCTAATTTTGACTATTAATAATCATGCATATGTATAAAGATTTATAAGTAAATTTTCATCACAACATCATTTATAAGAGTGAAAGAATGGAAATATCTCATTCTAAGTCATTACCAAAAGTGAATACCATGCTACCATTTATGCTAGTGAATACTAAGATCTGACTAAATACAAACATATTACGGAAGTATATGATTCTGTTCTGCAAGAACTACACCCACAACCTGTCCACATATTCTGTATTCCATTGCTCTAACCTCACTTATAAAAGGAAAAGTAAGCCAGCGCGGTGGCTCACACCTGTAACCCTAGCACTTTGGGAGGCAAAGGTGGGCAGATTACCTGAAGTCAGGAGTTCAAAACCAGGCTGGACAACATGGTGAAACCCCATCTCTACTAAAAAGACAAAAATTAGTCAGGCATGGTGGCACATGCCTGTAATCCCAGCTACTCAGGAGGCTAAGGCAGAATAATCATTTGATCTCAGGAGGTGAAGGTTGCAGTGAGCCGAGATCATGCCACTCCACTCCAGCCTGGGAGACAAAGGGAGACTCCATTTCAATAAATAAATAAATAAATACAAACAAACTAACTAAAATAGAGGGAAAGAAGCTTGGAGATTAACTGGGAAGGGGAAAAGGGAACTTTCTGGGGTAATGGTCATGTTCTATTCCTTGATAAGAGTTTGGGTCACACAAGTGTAAGCACTTGTCAAAATGCAGCAAATATATGCTAAAGATTTGTGCATTTCATTGTATGTAAATTTTACATCAAAAGAAAATCTGTAAACAAATATCAGGCTGGGTACAATGGCTCATACCTATAATCCCAGCACTTTGGGAGGCCAAGGCAGGCAGATCACTTGAGGTCAGGTGTTTGAAAACAGCCTGGCTGACATGGTGAAACCCTTCTCTACTAAAGATACAAAAATTAGCCAGGTATGGTGGCTCATGCCTGTAGTCCCAGCGACTCAGGAGACCGAGGCAGGAGAATAGCTTGAACCTGGGAGGTGGGTGTTCTCGTGAGCTGAGAGCATGCCACTGGACTCCAGCCTGAGTGACAAAGCAAGACTGTCTCAAAAAGAAAAAGAAATACAAATATAAAACTCTAGCTAATTATATGAGTGCAGCAGTATTTAAGAGGAGATAATGCTGATGTTTGCAGTTTACTTTGAAAAATGGTTGAATGATAGGTTAGAGGGATAGAAAGATAAATAGCGATATGCCAAAACAAGCATAATAAAATGCTGATGATGACATCTAGGTGGTGGATAGACTGCTATAACTACAATTTTTTCAACCGTATGTCTGAAATTTTTTGCAATGAAATATTAGGGAAAATAAATAGCATGACAAAACTAAAAATGTCACACAGAAGTTAAACATTTTGCTAAATTGTATTACTCTCGAGAACAAAACAGCAAGCCAAGTACTATAATTTCTAACAACTAAGTCTGAATTTGTCCAACTAATTTAATCTTACTGGGTAGGTTCTGTTGAAAATAATGACTTACTGAAATGCATCTAAAAGAAAGGAGTCACCGTAGCCAGGAAAAGGCCTCACATGCAAAGGCATGTGTCAAATGTGGTCTTACGTGAGGCCACACCCGGCATCTCTGGCTAACTCAAGATTGTAAAATTTCATAATACTTGGGGGAGGGCATCGTGGGTTTGGCTTTGTTTTTAAGATTAGGTAACAATATCTGGTTTGAATTTAATAATACTGTTTTGTTTCATTGTTTTTTTAAGTCTTATTAACCTATAATTCACATACCATATAATCCACCTACTCATAGTGTACAATTTAGTGGTTTTTGTACATTCACAGTTATGCAACCATCACAACAATCAAATTTGGGACACTTTTTATCATCCCCAAAGGAAACTTTATACCCGTTGCAGTTGCTCCCCATTGGACCCTAACTGCCCCTCCCCCTAGCTTTAAACAACTATAAATCTACTTTCTGTCTCCATATATTTGCCAATTCTAGACATTTCATACAAATGGAATCACACAGTGTGTGGTCACACAATATGTATCTAACTTCTTTCACTTACCATAATGCTTTTAAGGTTCATCTGTGTTGTACCACGTATCAGTGTTTCATTCCTATGACTGGATACTATTATATTGTATGGATGCATCATATTTTGTTTATCCATTTATCTATTGATGGACATTTTGGGTCACTTCCACTTTTTGGCTATTCTGAGTCATGCTGCAATGAGCATTTGTACAAGTTTTTCTGTGGACATATGTTTTCAAATCTCGTGTGTATACATAGGAGTGGAACTGATGAGTCTTATGGTAGCTCTATGTTTAATCCTTTTTAAAGTTGCTGCATCATTTTAGATTCCTACTAAGAGTATGAAGCTTTCAATTTCACTGCAATTTCACCAACACTTGTTATTATCTGGCTTTTCTATTATAGCCACCCTGGTGAACAACATTATGTTTTTTGTTTTTTTGGGTTTTTTTTGAGACGGAGTCTCCCTCTGTCGCCCAGGCTGGAATGCAGTGGCCTGATCTTGGCTCACTGCAACCTCCACCTCCTGGGTTCAAGTGATTCTCCTGACTCAGCCCCTGAGTAGCTGGGATTACAGGCATGCGCCACCACATCCAGCTAATTTTTTTTTGTTGTTGTTTTTGTATTTTTAGTAGAGACGGGGTTTCACCATGTTGGTCAGGCTGGTCTCGAACTCCTGACCTCGTGATCCACCCGCCTCAGCCTCCCAAAGTGCTGGGATTACAGGTGTGAGCCACTGCGCCCAGCCACAACATTATGTTTTGAGGCATTTCACCGACAATATCCAATGAATAGGACATTGGCACACATTGTACTTTTTATAAACAAAAAATGAAACATGTTCATTTCAAGCGGAGTTACCACAACGTGAACTCTTGTGACCATCTGTCAGTCACTTTTGGTCTCAGCACACCAAATTCAACTAATCAAAGCTCAAGAAAGCCTTACTCTTTTCCAAATTGTTCCATATAGTGTTGTCAGCTTACTCTAACCATCAGATATCAGCAATTAATTCTGTTAGTAGTTGATGAAAAACTTTACCAGCAATACAGAATAACTGAAAAATTCTTGTTAGACACATAGAAAATTCTCAATTTTTAGAATTAAATTACCTGACATTTGGAATTAATAGCAAAATAAAGAATACCCAGAACAAAAATGTTAATGAGAGGGAGAGAAATGTCATCCCAGGCGTGATTTTTTCCCTTTGGGAGGCTGAGGCAGGTGGTCACAACGTCTGAAGATCAAGACCATCCTGGCCAATATGGTGAAACCCTGTCTACTAAAAATAAAAAAATTAGCCAGGCATGGTAGACCTGTAGTCCCAGCTACTCGGGAGGCTAAGGTGAGTCAGGAGAGTCACTTGAACCCAGGAGGCAGAGGTTTTGCACTACACTGTAAGGCAGAGATTGTGCCACTACACTCCAGCCTGGTGACACAGCAAAACTCTGTCTAAAAAAAAAAAAGAAAATCAACATGAAAAAGAACAACAAACTAACAGAAAATTGGGCCAAAAATTAACAAATGGATCACAGAAAAGGAACACAAATGTCTCTTTAAAAATGCAGAGATGCGGGCAGGCACGGTGACTCACACCTGTAATTCTAACACTTCGGGAGGCCAAGGCAAGAGGATAGCTTGAGCCTAGGAGTCTGAGAACAACCTAGGTGACGTGGCAAGATTTTTGCCTCTACAAAAAAAAATTTATTTTAATTAGCTGAGCATGGTGGTGTGCACCTATAGTCCCAGCTGCTTGGGAGGCTGAGGCGGGAGGATAACTTGCACCCAGGACATCCAGGTTGCAGTGAGCCACGATCATGCCACTGCACTCCAATCTGAGTGACAGAGGAAGACCTTGTTTCAAAAAAAAAAAAAAAGATGTAGCTTGAAACCACATTGAGATATAATTCCTCAATGATATTTCAAGTGAAGTTTGATAACAACAGCTTGATGAAAATGTGGGCAACTGATATTCGTCTATATAGCTGGTGGGAATGCATATGAGTACAGCTCAATAAAGGGCAAGTTAACAAAGGCTATCAAACTTGAAAATGTATACATCCTTTAACCCAGAAATTATACTGCTAGACATGGATTCCACAGTAAATATCTCCATTTTCCTCTGCAACGATTATCCCACCTTGTCTATACCACTGACTCCCCCCGTGGGAGGACCCGTCTATACCGCTGACTCCCCCCCGTGGGAGGACCCGTCTATACCGCTGACTCCCCCCGTGGGAGGACTTGTCTATACCGCTGACTCCCCCCGTGGGAGGACCCGTCTATACCGCTGACTCCCCCCGTGGGAGGGCCCGTCTATACCGCTGACTCCCCCCATGGGAGGACTTGTCTATACCGCTAACTCCCCCTGGGCAACAAAGCAAGACTCTGTCACAGAAAAAAAAAAGAAAAAAAGAAAAAGAAAAAGGAAACATGGAGTTGTTCCTTTGGCCATGTATATACAAATCTATTAGAAAGGTGATAATGTAGACATCGAGGGAATGGATGTCCTTTCTTTTGTTGTTAAATGAACGTTCTTATGAAATGGTTTGAAAATATTTACTACCATATATTAATATTCTTTTAAAGTTTCATTAAAAATATGATTCAGGGGAACCGCCATCTTCCAGTAATTCGCCAAAATGACAAACACAAAGAGATAGAGGAGAGGTTCCTGATGTGTGTTCTCCAGGCCTGTTAGAAAATATGGAGTTGGGCCAGGCGCAGTGGCTCATGCCTGTTACCCCAGCACTTTGGGAGGCTGAGGCGGATGGATCATGAGGTCAGGAGATCAAGGCCATCCTGGCTAACATGGTGAAACCCTGTCTCTGCTAAACTACAAAAAATTAGCCAGGCATGGTGGCATGCACCTGTGTTCCCAGCTACTTGGGAGGCTGAGGCAGGAGAATCACTTGAGCCCTGGAGACAGAGGTTGCAGTGATTCACGCCATTGTACTCAATGAGATCACGCCATTGCACTCATGCATGGGCAACAAAGCAAGACTCCATCTCAAAAAAAAAAAAGAGAGAGAGATCCAAGATGGCCGATTAGCAACAGCTCAGGAATGTAGCTCCCAGTGAAAGCGCAGAGAACGAGTGAACGCCGCACTTTCCGACGAATTTTTGTTGCCCACAGACCGGGAGATTCCCGGCAAAGGAGCCACACGGGTCGCCAGCGCGACTCGCTTGGCCG
>CAUYQU010064469.1:0-23819 GCA_963574635.1 Cheracebus regulus
ATTACAGGCATGAGCTACCGTGCCTGGCCGTTTTTTTTTTTTTTTTTTTTTTTTTGAGACAGAGTGTTGTTCTGAGTGTGATCTCAGCCCACTGCAACCTCTGCCTTCTGGGTTCAGGTGATTCTCCCGCCTCAGCCTCCCGAGTAGTTGGGACTACAGATGTGCACCACCATGCCATACTACTTTTTGTATTTTTTAGTAGAGACCGGGTTTCACCATATTGGCCAGGCTGGTCTTGAACTCCTGACCTTGTGATCCGTCTGCTTCGGCCTCCCCAAATGCTGGCATTATAAGCGTGAGCCACCGCACCTGCCTGTTTAGTATTTTTAGTAGAGGTGAGGTTTCACTATGTTGGCCAGGCTGGTTTCAAACTCCTGACCTCAAGTGATCCGCCTGCCTTGGCCTCCCAAAGTGCTGGGATTAAAGGCGTGAGCCACTGCCTTCATCTCATAAATAAATAAATAATTTCTTGTATCTTCCTCTTCTTGCTAAGTACTCATAGATATTTAATTTGCATAACAATGATGTGAAATAGCTGTTACCATTAGCGTCATGTCTGTTTTACAGATAAGGAAATGGAGGCACAGACCGGCACAGCTGACCAAAGTCCAGTGCCAGCAAATGGAGTTGGCTTGAAACTCCAGAGCACTGTGACTCTCCACCCTTAACTCATACCCTTAGCTACTGTATAACCTACTTCTTGTTCTGAACCTTTGAAAATAACTTGATTTTTTTTTTTTTTTTGAGACAGAGTCTTGCTCTGTCACCCAGGCTGGAGTGCAGTGGTGTGACTGGCTCACTGCAACCTCTGCCTCCTGGGTTCAAGTAATTCTCCTACCTTAGTCTCCTGAGTAGCTGGGACTACAGGTGTGTCCCACCACGCCTGGCAAATTTTTATATTTTTAGTAGAGACAGGGTTTCGCTATATTGGCCAGGATGGTCTCAAACCCCTGACCTCAGGTGATCCACCTGCCTCGGCCTCCCAAAGTGTTGGGATTACAGGTGTGAACCACTGTGCCCGGCCGAAAATACCTTTTTTTTTTTTTAATTTTTAAAAAATTTTAAATAAATTTTAGGATTCTGAACTGCAGTTGATAAAATGAGGCAGTAGTTTGTGCCATAGTACCTGGCACTTTAAACCTAAGGAATTGTTAGGCGAGGCCTAAAATGTGTTAGATTAAATTCCCTCACTTGTGTGGTGTCACAACGCAGCCCTTTCAACAAAGTAGGAAAAGGAATAAGGTTTAAAGAACACTGTGGAATCAGGAGATACACAGAAGTTAAGGAAACTCTTAGGAGTTGGGGAAAATGGGCAATACCAAAGGATACATTCCAGATTCAGGGATGGTGTGAAGTTCTAGAAGAAGTATGGAAGTGTTTCTCCCCTTGCCACCTGCCATCCTAGCTTCTTCCACCCTTCATTTGAAGCCAGAGATTTCAATTTCGTCTGTCTGAATTCTCCTGAAAATATAATTAGTTTTTTTTTTTTTTTTTTTTGAGACAGTCCCAGCTACTTGGGAGGCTGAGGTGGGAGGATCGCTTGAGCCCAGGAGTTCTGGGCCGTAGTGCGCTATGCCTATCAGGTGTCCCTGCTAAGTTCGGCATCAATATGGTGACCTCCCGGGAGCAGGGGTGTGTGTGTGGGGGACCACCAGGTTGCCTAAGGAGGGGTGAATGGCCCAGGTCAGAAACAGAGCAGGTCAAAACTCCTGCTGATCAGTAGTGGGATCGTGCCTGTGAATAGCCACTGCATTCCAGCCTGGGCAACATAGCGAGACCCCGTCTCTTAAAAAAAAAGAAAAGAAAAGAAAAGAAAAAAGAGACAGTCTTGCTCTCTCCCAGGCTGGAATACAGTGGCACGATCTTGGCTTACCGCAACTTCCACCTCCTGGGTTCAAGCAATTCTCCTCCCTCAGCCTCCTGAGTAGCTGGGATTATAGGTATCCTCCACCACGCCTGGCTAATATTTGTATTTTTTAGTAGAGACATTGTTTCATCGTGTTGATCAGGTTTTGTAATGGAATTCAGTGGGAAAAGCAGGCCATAGTTCTAACATAAGCTTATAAAATATATTGTTTTCTAGGCTATATAAAGTAGTAAAGTCTGGAATAACAATTTAGTTTAAATGGTTATATTTGAAGTTATAGGAAGTAAACAATTTATTATATTTAAAAAGTGACGTTTTCCCTAAATTCAAACCCACCATTTCCTTCCCTCTTTTTCATTTAAAAAACTTTTTTTTTTCAGGTGAAAGACCAAAGAAACCAATTCCTCTTCAGGATCAGACTGTCAGAGATGAAAAAGGAAGGTATAAACGATTCCATGGGGCCTTTAGTGGAGGTTTCTCTGCCGGATACTTTAATACTGTTGGCTCAAAAGAAGGTATGATTTTCCTACTTATAGCTATTATATCATTAAAGCAAATGATCGAAATACTGATTCTACCTCACCCTTGTTTTTTATTTTTTGAGATAGAGTCTTGCTTTGTCACCCAGGCTGGAGTGTCATGGTAGGATCTCGGCTCACTGCAACCTCCGCCTCCCGGGTTAAGCGTTTCTCCTGCCTCAGCCTCCCAATTAGCTGGGTTTACAGGAGAGTGTGCCACATATTTTAAAAAATACATACCTCCCTTTTTTTTTTTTTTTTTTTTTGAGATGGAGTCTCACTCTGTTGCCCAGGCTGGAGTGCAATGGTACTGTCTTGACTCACTGCAATCTCTGCTTCCAAGGTTCAAGCAATTCTCCTGTCTCAGCCTCCTGAGTAGCTGGGATTACAGGCGCATGCCACCATGCCCAGCTAATTTTTCTATTTTTAGTAGAGACCAGGTTTCACTATGTTGGCCAATCTGGTCTTGAACTCCTGACCTCGTGATCCACCCGCCTCGGCCTACCAAAGTGCTAGGAGTACAGGTGTGAGCGACCACACCTGGCTTAAAAAATACCTTCTAATCAGATGATTAAATGATGATAATGACTTCCGTTCTTATTGTATGTTGTCATTCACAAAGTATTCTTACACAGAATCTTTCAGTTAATCATTGACTGTCTCTCATGACTCAGTGAGGAGGGCAAGTGTCACAGGGATCTTGCATATGAGGCCACCAAGGGTCAGGGAGGTTAAGGAGCCAGCATGGTGTTAGTGCTGAGGAAGTCACCGGGTGCCCTCTCCAGATACTTAGACAATGAAGACCACAGCAAGACTGGCTCTTCGGTGCTCTCTACCTGGGGAAAATAATCAGTTAAATCTTTTATGTTATGTACTTTCTTTTTTGAGACAGAGTTTTGCTATTGTTGCCCAGGCTGGAATGCAATGGTGGGATCTTGGCTCACTGCAACCTCCGCCTCCTGGGTTCAAGCAATTCTCCTGCCTCAGCTTCCTAAGTAGCTGGGATTACAGGCACCCGCCACCATGCTCTGCTAATTTTTGTATTTTTATTTTATATATATATTTTTTATTTCTAAAAGAGATGGGGTCTTGCTATGTTGCCCAGTCTGGAGTGCAGTGGCTATTGACAGGCGGGATCCCACTACTGATCAGCACAGTTTTGACCTGCTCCGTTTCCGACTTGGGCTGGTTTACCCCTCCCTAGGCAACCTGGTGGTCCCCCGCTCCCGGGAGGTCACCATATTAATGCTGAAATTAGTGCAGACACCCAATCAGCATAGTGCACTACAGCCCAGAACTCCTGGACTCAAGAGATCCTCCAGCCTCAGCCTCCCGAGTAGCTGGGACTATAAGCACGTGCCACCGCACCCGGCTAATTTTTGTATTTTTAATAGAGATGCGGTTTCATCATATTAGCTAGGCTGGTCTTAAACTCCTAACCTTGTGATCTGCCCACCTCAGCCTCCCAAAGTGCTGGGATTATAGGTGTGAGCCATGGTGCCTGGCCCCAACATGTTTTTATATACTTATTTTTAGAGACAGAGTCTCTCTCTATCTCCCAGGCTTGAGTGCAGTGGTAAGATCTTGGCTCACTGCAACCTCTACCTCCTGGGTTCAAGTGATTCTCCTGCCTTAGCCTCCTGAGTAGCTGGGATTACAGGCGCCCACTATCATGCCTGGCTAAGTTTTGTATTTTTAGTAGAGAAGGGGTTTCACCATGTTGTCCAGGGTTGTCTGGAACTCCTGATCTCAGGTGATCCACCTGCTTCAGCCTCCCAAAGTGCTGGGATTACAGGCGTGAGCCACCGCATCCTGCCTTTCCATTTTATTTAATTAATTAATTTATTTTTTGAGACAGGGTCTCACTCTGTCACCCAGGCTTTAGTGCAGTGGTGCGCCTACCGAGAATAGACCTTCCCAGATGTCTCAGCTCACAGGACCCTTGAAGAGAATCAGGAAGGTGTATCACTCTTAGAGAAAACTAAACAACTTTATGCGCAGAGGTTACAGACATGCAACCTCCAGAACATTCCCTCTTTGTAGACATGGCACATGCTCGGTAACCATGGTCAGGGAAAAGGGGCGTTAGTTATAGGACTCCAGTGTCTGATGGAACAGGGGGCCTGGCACAGCCATTGCCCTTGGACCAGCCAGGTTGAGTCCTTGGACGTGGTACCCTGAGTATTGCCTGGATTCCTTCTAGGATTGTAAAGTTCTAAACTCTTTTCTTTCAGGATGGACACCCTCTACCTTCGTGTCTTCACGACAGAACAGAGCAGACAAATCTGTTCTTGGTCCCGAAGATTTCATGGATGAAGAGGTGGGTGTGTAAAACTTTAAATGCCAGTTAGCTGGTGGGACATGTATAGTTGGTTGCTGTGGGTGCCTTCTCTCTCCCCAGAAGTTCCAATGTATGATTTCCTTTGTAAGGCTTTATCTTTTAGGTATTTGATGTACAGTGTCTTGTACATCAGAGGAGTCTTGTTCATTGGAGGAGCACTTTATGCTGGGGCCAGTTTCTAAAATCAAGAGTGGAAAGGGAAAGTCATATATAGGCAATTTACTTGAAAAGCCTCCCTTGCCCCAGAAGCTCAGTATCCATGGTGTTGGGTCTGCAGCTTTCCACAGTAACTTTCAGGCACATTGCAGTAAGGAATCATGAGTGATTGCACTAACATTAAACCTCTGCTATCTTTTTTTTTTAAAGATGGGGTTTCACCGTGTTGGTCAGCCTGGTCTTGAACTCCCAACCTCAGGTGATCCACCTGCCTTGGTCTCTGTGAGCCACCACGCCTGGCCACTTCTGCTATCTTAAAACCTGGCTGTGGATTTACCCATGATGAAGCTTAGATAGGGATGGAGAGGAGAGCTATTCAGAAAGAATAGCTAATGCATGCTGGGCTTAATACCTACCAAGGTGATGGGTTGATCTGTGCAGCAAACCACCATGATACACATTTACCTATGTAACAAACCTGCACATCCTGCACATATACCCTGGAACTTAAAATCAAAGTTGAAGAAAAAAAAAGATTAAATAAAACACTTATATCAGCATACTTTAGGCTGCTGGTAAGAGAAAAGGAAGTTTCCTTCCTTTTTTGAGTATCATCATCTAGAAGGAAACATGTCTCATGTAGCAAGAGGCCCCAGGCGGTCTCTTCTCAGTCTCCTGCTGGCAGCTGGTCCTTTTACTACCTCTCCTCATGATTCCAAGATGGCTGTAGTAGTTCCCGGTGGCACATCCAGGCTGATGTTGCCCAGGAGAAGAACTTTCCTCTTGGTCTCTTTTCTTTTTTTTCTTTTTGAGATAGAGTCTTGATCTGTCACCCAGGCTGGAGTTCAGTGGCACTGTCTTGACTCACTGCAACCTCTGCCTCCTGGGTTTAAGCGATTCTCCTATCTCAGCCTCCCAAGTAGCTGGGATTACAGGTGTGTAATTTTTGTATTTTTAGTAGAGATGGGGTTTCACCATGTTGGCCAGGCTGGTCTCAGACTCCTGACCTCAGGTGATCCACCCACCTGGCCTCCCAAAGTGCTGGGATTACAGGTGTGAGCCACCGCGCCTGGCAGTCTTTTTTCTTAAGAGCAAAGAAGCTTTTCATATAAGCCCTACCATGAATTTTCTCTCTTTTAAAAAAAAAATTTTTTTTTATTTCCGATTAAACATCTCAGGAGAATTTTCTCTATATCTGCTTGCACGAATTGTTTTACATGCCCATTTCTAACACAGTCCTGGCAAGGAAAATGGGATGAAAATGACTGGCTTACATAAGACACAAAGCCCCACTTCCTAACCCTGCCTCTGCAACACTGGGGGTACCACTCCTGCAGTGCATGGCAGTGCAGAGGAAGGCAGATGTCTCGATGTCAGGGCTCTGCAAGGAAAGAGGAAGCATGACAATGGCTGGACAGGCAGCCAGCAACATCTACCCCAGTAAAGGCAAAAGCACCTGACTCCAAGCCTGGCACACGCACACTTGCAAATGCTCGCTGGCTGGGACACCAAGCTTTGTCCCCTTCATGCTGACCTTTGAGATATTGTCGAGAACATGGCCCTTACTTCCTGTCTTTCCAGCTCGGTCATGCTCGGGGTGGCCCTGATGAGCAGCAACTGCCATTCCCTGCCCTTGGCCACTGGCTTTACCTTGTGTGAGGATAAGGTTCTAAAGTCAGTGTGAAGCCAGGCTTGGTGGCTCACGCCTGTAATCCCAGCACTTTGGGAGGCTGAGGCAGGTGGATCACCTGAGGTCAGGAGTTTGAGACCAGCCTGACCAACATAGTGAAACTCTATCTCTACTAAAAACATAAAAAATTAGCCAGGTGTGGTGGTGCATGCCTGTAATCCCAGCTACTTGGGAGGCTGAGGCAGGAGAATCGCTTGAACCTGAGAGGTGGAGGTTGTAGTGAGCTCAGATTGCGCCATTGCAGTCCAGCCTGGGCAACAAGAGCAAAACTGTGTTTAAAAAAAAAAAAAAATAGCCAGGTGTGGTGGCTGAAGCCTGTAATCCCAGCACTTTGGGACGCTGAGGCTGGCAGGTGGATCACCTGAGGTCAGGAATTCAAGACCAGCCTGACCAACATAGAGAAACCCAGTCTCTATTAAAAATGCAAAATTAGCTGGGCATGGTGGCACATGCCTGTAATTCCAGCTACTTGGGAGGCTGAGGCAGAAGAATCACTTGAACCTGGGAGGTGGAGGTTGTGGTGAGCGGAGATGGTGCCATTGCACTCCAGCCTGGGCAACAAGAGCGAAACTCTGCCTTAAAAAAAAAAAAAGTCAGTATGTATGTCTGTCACTCTGCTGATCCTGACCTAAATTTCGTAGTTTTAACTTTTTTAAAAAAACAGGAATAAAGCTATGTGATGTATTGTGTTTAATCACTTTCCAAATAATATAATTCTGTTTGAATCTTTTTAAAGGATCTTAGTGAATTTGGGATAGCACCTAAAGCGATTGTCACCACAGATGATTTTGCCTCCAAAACCAAAGACAGAATACGAGAAAAGGCCAGGCAGTTGGCCGCTGCCACAGCCCCTATTCCTGGAGCCACCCTCCTTGATGACCTCATAACACCAGCAAAGTGAGCATTTCCTTCTGACTGTTGTGATCTTAGCACAGGTGTTTTGCGTGTATATGATTCTCTTGCTTAGGGATAGTTTGACTGCAAGTAAGACAAACCTTCTTAGGCTCAAAGTCTAAGTGAAAAAGGGGTTTTGCCAAAAGGGTCTTACACTGTCATTGTACAAATCAAGAACTCCAGCCACTAGCTGTGCTGCTGGGGTTCACGGAGGCTGGAGTGCTGTTAGGAATTGCAGTGACTTCTCCTGCCACCCCTCCGACCTTATAGCCTCGCTCTTGTCTGCCTCCTTCTACCCTCTCTTTCTGTGTATCTCCTTGTTGTGCTCCTGGGATTGTGGCCCAATATGGCAGCCTTAGACCTTCATGGATTCCCAGGCCACATGCTTGGCAAGGACTATCTAGTGTCCCTGTGGGCCCATCCTAAAGGCCCAAGAGAGAAGACATCTGATTGACTTCCCCAGTTTAGGTATGTACCCCAGTGCAGCCCGCTGTGGCTGGAATGGCAGGGTCACACCAGTTATAACGTGGGTGAGGGCAAGGGCCCAGGCAAGGCAGGTCTAGGAATGGAGCAGGAACTCAGAAGCTGCTTATTTCATTTTCTTTAACATTCTTTTGAAGAGTTCATTTTCAATGCCTTGCTCTCCTAGATTATCTGTTGGTTTCGAACTGCTAAGAAAAATGGGTTGGAAGGAAGGGCAAGGAGTTGGTCCTCGAGTAAAGAGACGGCCACGCTGCCAGAAACCTGGTATGTATGTTAACTCATTAACTGGCATCACTTCTGCAGGGTAATTTCCTTTTTTTTTTTTTTTTGAGATCTTGTTCTGTCACCCAGGCTGGAGTGCAGTGGTGCGATTCGGGCGCACTCTAGCCTCGACATCCTAGGCTCAAGTGATCCTCCCACATCAGCCCCCCAAATAGCTGGGACCATAGGCATGTGCCACTATGCCAGGCTAATTTTTGTATTTTTTATAGAGACAGGGTTTTGCCATTTTGCCTAAGCTGGTCTCCATCACCTGAGCTCAGGCAGTCCACCTGCCTTAGCCTCCCAAAGTGCTGGGATTACAGGTGTGAGCCACTGTGTCTGGCCAAGCGTGTACATTTTAATGGCTGCAAATTCCAATAAACAAAATAGCTGGGCCCAGTGGTATGTGTGTCTTCTAAGGCTTTTTATGTGTAATGCATGATAGCTTCCAGAAAGGCTATACTAGTTTATGCTTTTTGCCAGCAGCATATGAGAGTTCATGTTTTCTACCCTCCCCCAAAGTCACAGTTTAACATTATGACTTTTTACTTATTTCTTGTCCTTAAGTCTCCCCAGCCAGACTGTAAGTGACTCTTTGAGGGTAGCAGTCATTCCTTTTGCGTTCTTCATGCTGTGGGGCAGTATTGGTTACTCATTGACCACATTATTGCCAGGTAGGGCAGGTGCTGGTAGAAAATGATTCCTGGCTAGATGCAGTGGCTCACACCTATAATCCTAGCACTTTGGGAAGCTGAGGTAAGAGGATCCTTGAGCCCAAGTGACCAGCCTGGGCAACATGGTGAAACCCTGTATCTATCAAATATACAAAAATTAGCCAAGTGTAGTGGAGTGCGGCTGTAGTTCCAGCTACGACTCAAGAGAGTGAGGTGAAGACCGGGTGTGGTGGCTCTCGCCTGTAATCCCAGTACTTTGGGAGGCCAAGGTGGGTGGATCACCTGAGATCAGGAGTTTGAGACCAGCGTGACCAACATGGAGACACCCCGTCTCTACTAAAAATACAAAATTAGCCAGGTGTGGTAGTGGATGCTTCTAATCCCAGCTACTCGGGAGGCTGAGGCAGGAGAATCACTTGAACCTGGGAGACAGAGGTTGCGGTGAGCTGAGATCCGCCATTGTACTCCAGCCTGGGCAACAAGAGTGGAACTCTATCTCAAAAAAAAAAAAAAGGGGAGAGTGAGGTAGGAGGATGGCTTTAGTCCAGAAGGTTGAGGCTACAGTGAGCTATGATCATGCCACTGTACTTCAGCCTGGGTGACAGGGCGAGACCCTGTTTCTAAAACAATTCCCAGTGAGCTGCCTCTGACAGTAATGCTGTAGTATCTTTTATAAATGTACCCATGTATCTCTGATGAGTATCAGTGTTTTTTTTGTTGTTTTTTGTTTTTTTTTAATTTTTTTGTGGAGGCAGGATCTTTCTTACTATGTTTCCCAGGCTGGTCTTGAACTCCTGGGCTCAAGCAATCGTCTCACCTCAGCCTCCAAGAGTGCTGGGATTATAGGTGTGATCCACCATGCCTAGCCTGGCCTGGCCTGGGTTTTCTATTTGTAGTCACTCATGACTATTGCATTTGAAATCTCTTTTCTAGATCCTGGAGTCAAAATCTATGGCTGTGCATTACCCCCTGGAAGCTTAGAAGGATCTGAGGTATTGCATGGGCTGACTGACCTTCAGTTTGGTACAGTAGCACCTGTTACTGTATGATTGTGAAATTTCAGATTTGGAGACAATTTTAGAAATCAAATCTCATAACTGTACAGCAAAATACTCATACCCTAAAGCTATCCCCATTATATCAGCATATGTATCGAGCAACATGCTAGCACCACAGATACCTGGGTCTGTTCAGCTTCATAAAATGGAGTTGGTATTAGAATCCTTTGTACTGGGAAGTGATTTAGTAACATTTGTAACAGCATTAATGAAAGTTTGCTAATTGTTGTGGGTGGCGTTAATCACTGTGCTTTCAATTAGTATTTTGTGGGTTTACACTGTACCATGCAGTGACTCACCTCAATTCCACTTTAAATGGAAATAGGGTGAAGATGATGACTACTTGCCTGATAATGTGACCTTTGCACCCAAAGATGTCACACCTGTGGATTTCACACCTAAAGATAATGTGCATGGCCTGGCCTACAAGGGCCTGGATCCCCACCAGGCACTGTTTGGAACTTCGGGAGAACATTTTAATCTTTTCAGTGGTGGTTCTGAGAGAGCTGGCCATCTCGGAGAAATGGGACTGAATAAAGGAAGAAAACTGGGAATTTCAGGCCAGGTAAAATGATTTGTTTCTATTTTATAAAGGGGTAGTTATTAATACATGAGTCTACTTTCTTCTTTCTTTTCTTTCTTTTTTTTTTTTTTGAGACAGAGTCTTGCTCTGTCACCCAGGCTGGAGTGCAGTGGTGCGATCTCAGCTCACTCCTGGGTTCAAGTGATCTTCCCATGGCCTCCTGAGTAGCTGGGACTACAGGTTAATGTCACCATGCCTGACTAATTTTTATATTTTGTAGAGATGGGGTCTTGCTATATTGTCCAGGTTGTTCTCAAACGCCTGGGCTCAAGTGATCCTTCTACCTTGGGCTCCCAAAATGCTGGGATTACAGATGTGAGCCACTGCGTCTGGCCTTGTTACTATTTTTTTTTCTTAGAGATAGGGTCTCTGTTGCCCAGGCTGGAGTGCGGCACAATCACAGCTCACTGCAGCCTTGAACTCTTGGGTACAAAGAATCCCCCTGCCTAAGGCTTCCGAGTAGCTGGGACTACTGGCATCTGCTACCATGCCTGGCTAATCTTATCCCTTTGATTTAGTGATAGTCCAATTACACTCTGCCTCTCCAAGTTTTACTACTTCTTGGGCTATTTCCTAGGGCTGCAAGCCCTAAGTCAGGAACCCAGGGGTAATTTTTACCCAGGAGACTTGCTTTTTTCCTTTGGGAAAGGTAGAGAGCTTTTTACTGATTGTCCGTTCTCTCAAATTGATTTAGAGGTTCTTTTCCTGTTATTTCCCCCCAATCCTCAAGTGGAACAAGATCAAAAGTTCTTAAAATGCATTTTAAAAATGGTGACTTTGCCATTTCATTATTATCTTTTTTTTTTTTTTTTTGAGACAGAGTTTCGCTCTGGTGCCCAGGCTGGATTGCAGTGGTGCAATCTCAGCTCACTGCAACCTCCACCTCTGGTTCAAGTGATTCTCCTGCCTCAGCCTCCTGAGTAACTAGGATTATAGGAATGCACCACCATGCCCAGCTCCTTTTTCTGTTTTTTGTTTTTTGTTTTTTTCTCCTAAGATGGGAGTCTCACTCTGTCACCAGGCTGGAGTGCAGTGGCATGATCTCGGCTCACTGCAACCTCCTCCTTCTGGGTTCAAGCGATTCTTCTGCCTCAGCCTCCCGAATGGCTGAGACTACAGGCGTGCACCACCATGCCCAGCTAATTTTTGTATTTTTGGTAGAGACGGGGTTTCACCATGTTGGCCAGGATGATCTCATTCTCTTGACCTCGTGATCCGCCCACCTTGGCCTCCCAAAGTGCTGGGATTACAGGTGTGAGCCACTGTGCCCATCCTAATTTTTGTATTTTTAGTAGAGATGGGGTTTCACCATGTTGGCCAGGCTGGTCTTGAACTCCTGACCTTAGGTGATCCACCTGCCTCAGCGTCTGAAAGTTCTAGGATCACAGGTATGCGCTGCTGCCCCGGCCACCTTTTCTTTTTATATGTGTAGTTTGTTTTTTTGTCTTTTAAACAAAAATGCTAGTTGTTAGAGGTTCTTTCCTGCAGATACCAGGAGTTCCTGTAGTGGCCAGTAGAGTAGCGGTGATCCTCAGACCCCGGCCACCAGCGTCGGCCCAGGTCCTTTCTCCTCTTGGGAGCCACATTTCTATCCCTGCACTGCTGCTTGGCTTTGATCTCCACTCCCCTTCCTGTGCTAGGACCTGGAGCCATGGCTGTTGTGGGGACTGGAGGGCAGCATTAGCACTGGGGACATGGCATTTATATTTGGTCATTGTTTTCCAAAAAACCCGTGTCTATGTTGATCTGGGACTCCTATTCACTTTTCTCTTGCTGATCTTGAAGTGCTAACATGGTTTCCAATCACATCCTTAAAGTAGCTTTGTCCGTAAAGATCCCAGAGAGACCCTAACACCTATACTCAGTGTGAAACCTTGTTTTTTAAAGGCTTTTGGTGTAGGTGCCCTGGAAGAGGAAGATGATGATATCTATGCCACAGAAACTCTATCGAAGTATGATACTGTTCTGAAGGACGAGGAGCCTGGAGACGGACTCTATGGCTGGACAGCGCCCAGGCAGTATAAAAACCAGAAAGGTAATTCCACAGATGCAAACCTGGTGGCAGAACCAAGCATCAGGGTATCAGGAAGGAGGGGTTGCAAGAGCGATACAGGTCAAAGACACAGCGTGAGAAGCAAAACAGAGAAGTGAGGCATGGGAAGTGAAACAAAGGCAGGATTCAGACCCAGCCAAGACCAAAGCCAGTTGTCAAGGTGGGGCCCAGGTAGGAAGGAGGGAGAGGTCTGTAATCAAAGAAAGAGGGAATGCCTAGACCTGTGGCCACGTGGCTGCTCAGAGCTGGCAGTGGGTCAAAGGGAGACACCCAGAGCTCGAGGAACTGGGCAGGTGGCCAAAGGAGGCCAATGCACACGGCAGGTCAGAAGGTCAGGTCAGGGGTCCAGGAGGCAGGTACACCAACAGCCTGCAGCAAGATGGAGCTGGGTGCCCAGTCCATCTCCTCCCTTGAGTCCCTGACTCTGAGGGGGTTCTTGTTGGAATAAGAGGCCGACATCTCTCAACACAACCTTCAAGCTGGCTTGACATTTCACGGTGGATCAGATCCTGTGGTTCAAAGTCACATTTCAGTTGTTTCCAGAAAAGGTGCAGAGGCAGACAGTGTAGAGTTGGTATTAGTGGCATGTGATTTGGAGTCAGTCACACCTGAATTTGGATGCCAGCTGGCCACTGCCCAGCTTTGTGACCTTAGGCAAGGCTATAACCTCTCTGGGCATCAGAGTCCACATTTGTAAAGTGAGGATAAAATCCATTCTAGAGGTGGTTGTGAGAATTAAGTGGTATAACTCAGTGTTCGGCATAGAACCTACCCCAAAGACTGAAGAAATGGCACCTACTATTCTTTGGTTATTGTACAGTCATGTTTCACTTGACTGGGATGGTATGACAGGGAACCAGGGTTTTACACAGGATGCTGGAAGCACATGTGTACCCAGTGTTAGGAGACTTAACCTCTGGGAGGTCAGTGGGCTGCTGTTACTTCCTCTTTTTTTCTTTCAAATTTTTTTTCTCTTGAGTCGTTTAGCTTCTGAACTTTCTTCCTTTTGCCTTCCTATACTTTCTGATTTGTCTCCCAAAACTATGAATTATTTTTATATAACTTAAATGAAGATATGTTAATATATCATAATATACGACCAATTTTTTTTTTTTTGAAGATGGAGTCTCACTCTATTGCCCAGGCTGGAGAGCAGTGGCACCATCTCGGCTCACTGCAACATCTGCCTCCTGGGTTCAAGCAATTCTCCTGCCTCAGCCTCCTGAGTAGCTGGGATTACAGGAGTGTGGCACCATGCCCGGCGAATGTTTTGTATTTTTAGTAGAGACGAGGTTTCACCATGTTGGCCAGGCTGGTCTTGAACTCCTGACCTTGTGATCTACCTGCCTTGGCCTCCCAAAGTGCTGGAATTATAGGCATGAGCCACCACGCCTGGCCTAAGTTACTTTTTCTATAAGTTACGTCAGTGTACTTGTCTGGGAGGACCACAGCCTGTGACCTAGGTAGCCTAATCTGTCAAGGGCGGTGTGGGCTGGGCCCTAGTCACTGAGTCAATAGAGGTGTGGGGCTTTGCATGCCACTTGTTCTTCCCTTTACTGGTGCAGTTGAGTGATATCATGTATGGCATGTACTATTTATGTTCTTAGAGATAAGAATGTCCAACACTGACGTGTTCTGTCTTATTCTAACCGTCTCTGCTTCTGGAATTAATCAATGACATCATTTTGTAGAATCAGAGAAAGACCTTCGATACATTGGCAAAATTTTGGATGGATTTTCCTTGGCTTCTAAACCTTTATCTTCTAAGAAAGTAAGAAAAACTTTTTTTCTTTTTTTACTGGTTTAGTGCTTAAAGTCTTTACTGCTATGTGATCTGAGATCTATTAACAATAGGAAAGATAAGTAAATTATGTTTTTAAAACAACAGCCTATAGTGATTGTCTAGAAAAACAGTCTGGGTGCGGTGGCTCACACCTGTAATCCCAGCACTTTGAGAGGCCGATATGGGTGGACTGCTTGAGGTCAGGGTTGAGACCTGTCTGGCCAACACAGTGAAACCCCATCTCTGCTAAAAAAAATTGCAAAAATTAGCTGGCTCTGGTGGCTGTAATCCCAGCTACTCGGGAGGCTGAGGCAGTAGAATTGCTTGAACCTGGGAGGCAGAGGTTGCAGTGAGCCAAGATTGTGCCACTGCACTTCATCCAGCCTGGGAGACACAGCAAGACTCCATCTTACACACAAAAAAGAAAAACATTCTACATGAGAAATATCAGGGCCAGGCACAGTGGCTCATGCCTGTAATCCCAGCACTTTGGGAGTCTGAGGGGGCAGATTACCTGAGGTCAGGAGTTTGAGACCAGGCTGACCAACATGGAGAAACCCTATTTCTGCTAAAAAATAAAAATTAGCTGAGTGCAGTGGCACATGCCTGTAGTCCCAGCTACTTGGGAGGCTGAGGCAGGAGAATGGCTTGAACCTGCGAGGCGGAGGTTGCAGTGAGCCGAGATTGCGCCATTGCACTCCAGCCTGGGTGACAAGAGTGAAACTCTGTCTCAAAAAAAAAAAAAAAGAAGTATCAGTCAGTAGTTACATTGTGATAAAAGTGTCTAATTGCTAATGTTTTAAATTCAAACGTCAAGTGAGTGACATACATTAGAAACTGGTGGAAGAATTAAATTGCCATGATTCTAGGGAAAATGTACGTTAAGGAAAAGTGGAAAACATTAAGAAAACCAGCTAACCCATAGCCCTGGCTCCTCCCCATGCTCTGAAGCTAGCATGGGCAAGGTTCCCTAACCTGTTCAGCTGAGCCGAGCAGAAGGGAGAGAAGCCATGTGCAGGTAGCTGAAGTTCAAGGAGAGCTCTGGCCAGGCATGGTGGCTCACGCCTGTAATCCCAGCACTTCGGGAGGCCGAGACGGATAGATCACAAGATCAGGTGTTTGAGACCAGCCTGGCCAACATAGTGAAACCCCGCCTCTACTAAAAACACAAAACAATTAGCCAGGCATAGTGGCAGGCATCTATAGTCCCAGCTACTCAGGAGGCTGAGGCAGGAGAATTGCTTAAACCTGGGGTGTGGAGGTTGCAGTGAGCTGAGATCGTGCCACTGCACTCCAGCCCAGGCAACACTGCGAGACTCCATCTAAAAAAAATAAAATAAAAAAAGAGAGCTCTGCATGCCTTTGCAGATAGCTTTGTTTTTGTGAGATGCTGTCACAGCCACATGTGAAGCTCTGCTCTTAGGCCACATGGTGCTCTTCCTATAACCACCAAAGCCACATGCTTACAAGCACACTCAGGAGGGAGTTGGGATATGGGCCAGCCCAGGAGGGGCACCTAGCCATCTGCCTTGTCAGCATTCCTGTTTTAGATTGTTTCATGCTTTAATCAGCTTTTTGTTGTTTTATTCAGCAAACATTTCTTCAGTACCTCTAAGGGTTGGCTTGTAGTTGTCCAGGGCACAGGAGGCCAGGGGACAGCTTTGATTTGTTTTGTTGTGATACTTCCTGTGTTGTGATAGCCAGCAGAATATATCTAGGACAGTGCTGGGCACACAGTAAGCTGCTATTATTACCAGAAGTGTCAAATAACATTAATGGAAAATGCAGGTCTTTTACATATATGAAAAGGAAGCATAAGGCTGGGTGTGGTGGCTCACACCTGTAATCCCAACACTTTGGACAGCGAGGGGGACTTGGGGGTAGGAGTTCAAGACCAGCCTGGCCAACATGGTGAAATCCCGTCTCTACTACAAATACAAAAACTACCCAGGCGTGGTGGTATTTGTCTGTAATCCCAGTTACTTGGGAAGCTAAGGCAGGAGAATTGCTTGAGCCCAGAAGGTAGAGGTTGCAGTGAGCCAAGATCGTGCCACTGCACTCGAGCCTGGGCGACAGAGTGAGACTCCGTCTCAAAAAAGAAAAGGAAGCATAGTTTTAAAATGATGGAGAAGCACTCATTGGTCCTTAGGATAAATAGACTAGCCTGGCCCCAGGTAGCTCCCATCCAACGAAGGTGGCAGTCACACAAGTATAGAGTCATGGGACAAAGACCCCTAAGTGGAGAGATAGATACAGTCTTGGGGGTTCCTGGTGGTTTGCTGCAGTAGGGCTTTGGGCAGGAACACTTCAGAGGAAGACTGCATTCACCTAGCCTTTCACACACAGACTTAGATGGTTCTCTGGATCTGAGTCTACAGGCAAAACAGAAGAGTGATTTGGCAGAGAGAGAGAGAAATACTTTCAATCCAAGGCCGGGCGTGTGGCCCATGCCTGTAATCCTAGCACTTTGGGAGGCCAAAGCAGGTGGATTGTGAGAGTCCAGGAGTCTGAAAGTGGCCTGGGCAACATGGTGAAACCCCATCTCTATAAAACACACACAAAAAATTTAGCCAGGTGTGGTGGTATGTTCCTGTAGTCCCAGCCTCTTGGGGGCCTGAGGTGGGAGGAGCTTGAGCCTGGAAGGAAGGTTGAGGCTGCAGTGAGCCATGACTGGCTGCTGCACTCCAGCCTGGGAGAGATTGAGACCCTGTCTCAAAAAAAAAAAAAAAAAAAAAAAGAAAGAAAGAAATACTATGAATCCCATGCATGGAGGATATAGAGAAGTTGCGGGCATACTCCTCCTTTCTGCCATGCTCCTCTGGGTTTTTGTGTGGTGGTGACATGAGACTGTTTTCTGGCTGATTTGGGGGTCTGTCCCCAGAAGGTGATAAGGCTAAGATGATAAAAAACAAGATTTCTTGACAATGATAGCACCACTCTTTATGGACTCTCATTGTGTCAGGGACTTGACCCAGGCTGCCCCTTAACAACCACCTGGGGAGCTTCAGGAACTCCAGTTGTATCAGACTCTCTGGGGTGGGGCGCAGGCATCAGTATAGTTACAGCTCCCCAGGCGAATCCAGCATGTACCTGGGCCTGACAACCAGAGGAGAGAGGCATCAGGAGAGAGGGGTCGCAGCTTTCAGCTACACAGTTAGTTCATCATGGACTTTAGCTTTCACGTAGCTTAAACATTCAGTGTGAATTTGGGGGACAAAATAGTAAAGAAGAGTCTAGAAAATAGCTTAAATAACAAACACGTGGGTTTGTTAGACCAAGAACAAGGGAGACCATTTAATACAGTTATTTAACAATATCTAGTACTTTAACTTGTCCACTGTGCCATCATTCATGCCTGTCAGTATTAGAAATCCCCAAATTTCCCAAATATGTTTCAGTTTCACGTCACTTAACTTTCAAATTAAAAATTTTAAATTCCTGTCTCCACTGCCCACCAGGTTCCTGGGCAAGGTCCTCTCAGCTTTAACCACAGTATTCATAGTAATATCTTGGATGAAAAGATAGGCTGAGTGCAGTGGCTCACGCCCGTAATCCCAGCACTTTGGGAGGCCAAGGCAGGTGGATCATTTGAGGTCAGGAGTTTGAGATGAGCCTAGCCAACATGGTGAAACCCCGTCTCTACTAGAAATACAAAAATTAGCCAGGTGTGTTGATATGTGCCTGTAATTCCTGATACTTGGGAGGCTGAGGCAGGAGAATCACTTGAATCCTGGAGGCGGAGGTTGCAGTGAGCCAAGATCTCACCACTGCACTCCAGCCTGGGTGACAGAGCAAGACTGTCTCAAAAAAAAAAAAAAAAGGAAAGAAAAAATAAGGCCTAAAGCTTCAATTTGGAACTGAAACATAACTAGAAAAAAGAATTCTGAATTTAAAAATAACTACAGTTATTATTATTAATAATTTTGAGATAGTGTCTTGCTCTGTCACCCAGACTGGAATGCAGTGGTGCAATCTTGGCTCACTGAAGCCTCCACTTCCCAGGCTCAAGCAATTCTCCTCCCTCAACTTCCCAAGTAGCTGGGATTACAGGCATCCGCCATCATGCCTGGCTAACTTTTATATATTTAGTAGAGATGTGGTTTCACCATTTTGGCCAGGCTGGTCTCAAACCCCTGACCTCAAGTGATCTGCCTGCCTTGTCTTCCCAAAGTGCTGGGATTACAGGTTTGAGCCACTGCACCTGGCTATTATTATTATTATTTATTAATTATTATTATTATTTTTGTTTGAGACAGAGTCTCACTCTGTCACCCGGGCTGGAGTGCAGTGGCGCAATCTCGGCTCACTGCAACCTCTGCCTCCCAGGTTCAAGCGATTCTTCTGCCTCAGCCTCCTGAGTAGCTGAGATTACAGGTGTATGCTACCACCCCCAGCTAATTTTCGTATTTTAGTAGAAATGGGGTTTCACCATGTTGGCCAGACTGGTCTCAAACTCCTGACCTCAGATAATCCACCTGCCTCGGCCTCCCAACATGCTGGGATTATAGGCATGATCCACTGCACCCGCTATTATTTTTTAAATAATTCTTTTTAGTTTTGTAGAGATGGGGTCTCACTATGTTGCCCAAGCTGGTCATGAACTCCTGGGCTCAAGCAGTCCTCCCACCTTGGCCTCCCAAAGTGCTAGGATTATAGGAGTGAACCACTGCATCCAGTCATTATTTTTCTTTTATGCTTTGAATGGTACTTTTCTAGGTTTTCTTATGTACAGTGGGCCTGCCCTGTCTGTAGGCCCTCACATTTCTGATCTATTGTCATCTTTATTGTTCTCATCCTATAAAACAGGCAGATTAGCTTCTCTCTGTAGAAATGGGTGGGAGGAGGCTGGTGCAGTGGCTCACACCTGTAATCCCAGCATTTTGGGAGGCTGAGGTGGGCAGATCACCTGAGGTCAGGAGTTTGAGACCAGCCTGACCAACATGGAGAAACTCCGTCTCTACTAAAAATACAAAATTAGTAGCATGTGGTGGTGCATGCCTGTAATCTCAGCTACTAGAGAGGCTGAGGCAGGAGAACGCTTGAACCCGGGACGTGGAGGCTGTGGTGAGCTGAGATCGCACCGTTGCACTCCAGCCTGGGCAACAAGAGCGAAACTCCTACTCAAATAAAAAACAGACCGGGCATGATGGCTCATGCCTGTAACCCAAGCACTTTGGAGGCCAAGGCGGGCAGATCACCTGAGGTTGGGAGTTCACCAGCCTGACCAACATGGTAAAACCCCGTCTTTAAAAAAAAAAAAAAGAAAAAGAAATGGGTGGGAGGATATTCAAAATGCCTGATCACTGGAATATGGTGACCCACCAGGTCCAGAGGGGATGCTGGCTGGACCTCTGGCCAGCCTGTTCTTATGCTGCCTGTCTGCTGGATGTTAACCTGGGAAGGGGCGGGGTTTCACAAGGCTCAGTGTTAACAGGTTTTCCTGATTAAATCAAACATGATCTTGCAACCTGTATTTTCTGGGTTTTGTCTTGTTTGTTAAGATCTATCCACCCCCAGAGTTGCCAAGAGACTATCGACCAGTGCATTATTTCAGACCCATGGTGGCCGCCACCTCCGAGAACTCACACTTACTGCAGGTACTATCAGAGTCCGCTGGAAAGGCAACACCTGACCCAGGGACACACAGTAAGCACCAACTGAATGCCTCCAAACGGGCAGAGCTGCTCGGAGAGACACCTGTTCAAGGTATGTGCCATGGAGAAGACTGAAATCATTACATTTAACATAACTCGAGTTATCAAAGTCAAAATGGAAAGTTGTTTTCCCACTGAAGTTTTTTACGTGAATTTGTATTCCTGAACTATGGAAATAACACTGTTGATTGTAAATGGCATACATAATAGCGTGCATATCTTTTACTTCTTTTTTTTAAATTTTAAGTATTTATTTATTTTGAGATAACGTCTGGGTCTGTCACCCAGGCTGAAGACAGTGTCTCGATAACTCTCTATAACCTGGAACTCCTGGGATCCTCCCACCTCAGCCTCCCAAGTCGCTGGGACTCTAGGCATGTGCCACCACCACACTTGGCACTTTTTTTTTGAGACCGAGTCTCGCACTGTTGCCCAGCTTGGAGTGCAGTGTTGTGATCTCCACCTCCTGCAACCTCCACCTCCTGGGTTCAAACAATTCTCCTGCCTGAGCCTCCTGAGTAGCTGGGATTACAGGCACCTGCTACCACGCCTGGCTAATTTTTTGTATTTGTAGTAGAGATGGGGTTTCTCTATGTTGGCCAGGCTGGTCTTGAATTCCTGACCTCGTGATCTGCCCACCTTGGCTTGCCAAAGTGCTGGGATTATAGGCATGAGCCACTGCACCTGGCTCACCTGGCACATCAAAAAAAATTTTTTTTAAACAGAGATGAGGGGTTCACTCTGTTGCCCAGCCTGGTCTGGAACTTCTGGCTTCCCAAAGTTGCTGGGATTACAGGTTTGAGCCTCTGCGCACGGCCAAGGCTGTTTTTCCACCTTTGGTTGACATCATTCAAATCACAACCTTTGTTGTAAGCTCAGCTGTTTTCAGATTTGTGATAATTATCTGGAAATGTGGTTAAGGTACTTTCCGTTTCTCTGCACAGCCTGGGAGAGTATGTTTTGTTCCTTATGGGAATCTCATTGTATAACTCTTCTCCTGAAAGTCTGAAAGGGATGAATGTGTCTGAAGGTCTGGAAAGACGTGGAGAATCCCCTGCAGGGTGCAACAGAAAAGACCCACCATGAGAGGTGGACTTGGACTCTTAGGGGCTCGGGCCTCACTGCCAGGGGAGCCCAATAAGTGTCTCGTATAATCGGCAAACAGAACCCTTGGTTCCCCACCCCCATCACACACTGCGCTTCTTCATCTGAGTCTCCTCATCTCAGGAAATGGTGCCACTGTGATCCACTGCTTGGAATAGAATATAGGAGGCCTAATTCTTAGCTCCTCTCTTTCCGGCCCTCCCCGGGCCCTCAGTGAGTCTTCTCAGCTCTACCCACAACACATATGGGGGTTCTGTCCACTACTCATCTGTATTTCCGTGGCCTCCCTGGTCTGAGCCCCGTCCCCTCCACCTGGACCATTGCAGCAGCCTCCTTGGTGGTCTCCTTGTTTCCCATCCATTCCCCCTGCAGTCCGTTCCCCTCACCAGCAGCTGGATGAGGTAGACTACCAGCCAGCACCTCCCCAACCTACAGAAACCTCCAGGCTGCCCACGAGGCCCTGTGCAGCCCCACCCCTGCCTGCCTTTCAGGCTGTACCTTCCACCACCTTCCCTTACCCTCCCACAGTGTCGCTTTTCCCTCTTCCTTTCCTCCCCTTGAACCTGCTACTCATGACACCGTTACCCATGACACTAGCTAAGGGCCTTGGTGTTTGCAGTTCCTCCCTCTCTGGCTCTTTTTTTGTTTTAGCTTAGGACTTATCTTGAATGTTATCTCTTTCCAGACTTACCCGACCACCATAGAAGCTGGTTATCTGCCTGATGTCTCTTTCAGCTCTCTCACACAAGCCCCGCTTAGTCACATTGCCCTATTTTTTCCTCTTTTTTTTTTTGAGACGGAATTTTTGTTCTTGTTGCCCAGGCTGGATTTCGACACTAGGCTCACCGCAACCTCCACCTCCCAGGTTCAAGTAATTCTCCTGCTAGGATTACAGGCATAAGCCACCACGCCCAGCTAATTTTTTGTATTTTTAGTAGAGATGGGGTTTCTCCATATTGGTCAGGCTGGTGTCGAACTCCTGACCTCAGGTGATCCACCCGCCTCGGCCTCCCAAAGTGCTGGGATTATAGGCGTGAGCTACCATGCCTGGCCCTGTTTTTTTCATAGCCCTCCTCTATTGAGGGCTGGCGTGTTGCTCCTTCACTTCCTTCCTGTCTCCACTGTCCTCTGAGCTCCTGGGCCAGGTCCTGGCATGGGGTTGGCACCCATGAGTGTTTGTGCCATGAGTGAGGGCTTGCTGGGGAGCTGCAAGCGGAACCAGGGCTAGTTGTGGCAGACTGAAAGTCTGGAGCCAGGGATGTCAGGCTCTCCATCCTGGGACCACTCACATGACCTGTAAGTATGCATGTGTTAACTTACAGGGCATGTGAGTGGTTCCAGGATGGAGAGTGTAAAACAGGAATCTTGACTGGTCACAGTGGCTCATGTATATAGTACCAGAACTTTGGAAGACCAAGGCAGGGTGATCTCCTGAACCCAGGAGTTGAGACCAGCTTAGGAAATATGGCAAAATCCTGTCTCTACAAAAAATACAAAAAGTAGCTGGGCATGGTGGTTGTGTGCCTGTGGTCTAAGCTACTCAGGAGGCTGAGGCGGGAGGATCACTTGAGCCCAAGAGGTGGAGGTTGCAGTGAGCCTTGATCACACCACTGTACTCCAGTCTGGGTGACAGAGCAAGACCATGTCGCAAAAAACACATAGGAATCATCCAGGCACGGTGGCTCACGCCTGTAATCCCAGCACTTTGGGAAGCCAAGGTGGGTGAATCATCTGAGGTCAGGAGTTCGAGACTAGCCTGGCCAACATAGTGAAACCTCGTCTCTACCAAAAATACAAAAAATTAGCCAGGCATGGTGGCACACACCTGTAGTCCCAGCTACTTGGGAGGCTGAGAAAGGAGAATCACTTGAACCCAGGAGGCAGAGGTTGCAGTCAGCTGAGATCGTGCCACTGCACTCCAGGCTGGGCAACAGAGCAAGACTCCATCTTTAAAAAAAAAAAATCTGGGCGAGGTGGCTCATGCCTGTAAACCCAGCACTTTGGGAGGCCAAGGTGGGTGGATCACTTGAGGTCAGGAGTTCAAGACCAGCATGGCCAAAGGTTTAGAGATGGTGAAACCCCATCTCTTAAAAAAAAAAAAAAAAAAAGGGAGAGAGATCCAAGATGGCCGCGTAGCAGCAGCTCAGGATTGTAGCTCCCAGTGAAAGCGCAGAGAGCAAGTGGATGCCACAATTGCAGACGAATTTTTGATGCCCACAGACTGGGAGATTCCCGGCAAAGGAGCCACACAGGTCACCAGCACGACTCTTTTGGCCGGTGCGGTGCTTCTCGGTGTGGAGTGTACGGGACTGGATGCCCTTTTAGTCGGGCTCGGCCGGTCCCATCCCCACAAGGAGAACAGCAATTGGAAGTGCTGAGGACTGAGAACAAGCATAGCTGAACCCGGGAAGGCCCAGCTCTGTAGGGAAGGGGCGCCCCCCGAAGGAAAACTAAGAAACAGAAAAAAATTCATCACCAACAAGCCGGACGTCCACTCAGAGACCCAATCTGAAAGTTGGCAATTACAAAGACGACAGGTGGATAAATCCACAACAATGTGAAGAAACCAGTGCAAAAAGGCTGAGAACACCCGAAATCAGAATGCCTCTCCTCCTACCGGGGATCGCAGCTCCTCATCAGCAAGAGAACAAGGCTTGACGGAGGATGAGTGTGATGAACTCACAGAATCAGACTTCAGAA